>KV751353.1:353505-372266 GCA_001698575.1 Mola mola
TATTCCAGCATGAGTGCGCGGCGGCGGGGTACACCCTGGACAAGTCGCCAGTTCTTCACAGGGCTGTCAATTGACTCGTTTCTGGATAAACTATATAGCTTTGTGTCTGTTATTCTGATTATACAGTACACTTGATGCTGTCCATGGTGCTGAAAATTTGCACCGTCTCACTGAATTCAAAATACAGAAAACACATAGAACAACAATGTTCCACACCCAATCAATAAAAGCAGGGGGGTGGTTAATATATCGACATATGACATAAACATATATCGTCTTGAGATTTTTTACATGTTATATCCTGATATGGCCTAAGTGTTAGCTTTCCCTGGACTAAAGGCTGCATCACTGTAAAATTATGTAATCTTGCCAATCTTACAGTGTCCATCCTGTAATATATTTCCAATATTTGCCTTCACCCATTAAATTCATATTACTGATGATATTACTGATTTGTCAAATTTGATTAGTCAATTATGTCATATATGTTAAAAACAAAATTGTCTTAATATTTTGTCAAAGTACAAATAGTCATGCTTACAATACTGTTACAGGATTGATATCAAGTTACATGATCAAAAATATTGTGATATTTGATTTTTTTGCATTTATCGTGTGTACGGCAATAAAAAAAAATTAGACATTAATTAAAGTCATATCACCAATCCCCAGTAAAAGACATTGCCTGTAGAATTATAATTTCATATAATTTCAATTTTTAGGAATAATACAATATGCATTATTTTCTAAAATTCAATCAGTGGCAGATGAGACCAGAGGCATCTCATATCCATCATATAGTCCTTCTACACTATAAATGACCATAAAAATGTAGGTAAATAAGTGTAAGTACTGGTACCAGTATAACAACTTAGAGCAAACCAATACAAAGGATTCAATTTTAAAAGTATCAGTCTAAATTTCTTTCATTTCCAAAGAAAAAATTCCAAATAAATGAATCTGTATGGCTTGTTACTTGCTTTGCGACGTTGCCTTAAGACAAGCAGCTGTTCAGATCTAAAGAAAGCCTGCAGGTAAAGCACGATTAAAAAAGCTTATACAATAAGAAAACAAAACTAGGTATCTGAGCTGTTCCTACGCCAGCACGGGCCATCATTTTCAAACTATCTCATCCTCATGTACCTTCATTGTGTCACTACAGAGGGCCGTACATGCTGTCCTGTGGAGCTGAGAACAGCTATAAGCTTCCAGCAAATAATTCCAGTTGCTCACATGGATTTTCCCCTCAAAAGTCATCATTTTCCTACACTCTATTCCAAGCTTTACACAGACATGCAGCTGTCCAGCATACTAAAATGTTAAGAGTCATTTACAACACATGTGGACTGGTGATGCTGCTGAGGAGGATTTGGAGCTAATTAAAGCGATACGCATATGATCTCTTAAGACATGACAGCATCCAAGCAGCTGGTTTTGCCGAAAACCCCCTGAAGAAAGCTGTATTTTCTTTTTACAGTCACTGGAACACTGGAATTTGGAACACAGTGGAGGTAAAGACATCAGCTTGATTGCTTGTGCTAAGATTACTCTGTTGCAATATGCTTTCAAACAAAGTAAGTCATTAGGATCAGCATGCCTAGCTATCACTTCATTAACAAGTCTGAGCACCTAGGAATGCTCTGGGTGCATCACAGCCACAACATGCTTACGAAGCTGTGTCATGCTCAAGTGGCTGCAGAGCTCAACTGTTTCTTTACCGCTCCTGAGGGAGGATGTTGAAGGCAGAGATGCAGATATTAATAAATAGGTCTCAGCCTTTACTCTCCACAACAAAGGGCACATAGTTTGTCTGTTTTGAAACCTGACGAATTCACGTTTTTTGATGCAGACATTAATATCAACACCAGAGAGTGAAAATAAAATTGGTTCAATGGTTTTAGGTTTGAAAATGGTATATATGAAAACAGTATATAGTGTAAAATGAGTGTCCAGGCTTCAGCCCACACACTGTGCGGCAAAGGCAAAACAACAAATGGCATTTTTTATTTATTTATTTTTTTTTACTCCATGCACAACAAGAGTACAAATTTAGCAAAACATTACCTTGGTTAATCTTCCTCGGCCCTTATGGTGGCAAAAATGAAAGACAATCCTCCATTACCTTTCTTGTTAACTAAGTCTTAAACACACTCAAACACATTTCAGAGAACCAAGTAAAAAGGTTTTTTGTTGTGAAAAAATTTGTTGGTTCTTCTTTAAGGCTTTTTTTTTCCAAATATCTGAAGATGATGAGATTAAGATGGTAGTAGCAAACAAAAATTAATGCTCTTCACTAATGCCAGGCGTCGCTACTTGACACTTTTCAGGTATCAATTAAAACTACCCACTACCAAGGAGTATTGAAACCAATCAAATCATTATGGTATATATCCACATCTGGCAAATACATCAATTAACAAACAAATCACAATTTCTTTCTTGCAGTCAATCATTGCAACACCTCATGCAACAGCCGTCCAACCACTGTAGTTTAACAGGATGATCACTGTTGGTGTTCATGGCCTTTAGTTCTCAAAAGTTCTTACTTGTTTATTCATTCATTTATTCATTTTTTCCATTTATATCAATGACTGTGACATAAAAGAAGAAAAGGAAGAGCAGAGGAAGAAAAGCAGGGAAAGGACTGTGATATTGGAAACATTAACAAACATTAACAAAAATAAATCATAAAAGGTAAATTTTCTTTCTCACTTTACAAAGGTGCCAGCACATTAGTGATGTGTTAGTCCCTCACTATCCATCACATGTGTAGGTGTTAGTGTTGTGTCCTCTCTTACTGCCTCTGCTCACACCACACTGTAGGCTCTCTAAGATGACACCAACATAATAGCTTGTTGCGAGGACAGTGAACCACTTTCGACTCACTGCAGTCGTCAGGCCCTGATTTTTGAGATTGCACAACACTGATGCTACAGGTAATGTACAATGATTTTGAAATTCTAAAAATGAGAACTATCCTCTTAATGGTTTATGCTCCCACACTCAAAAAATGTTTGTTTTGCTCTCTTCATATAGCTTCACTGTTTCCCACTGACCCCCGTATTTTTTCATAACTCTAAATGTAAAGTACGCAAGCTTTTGCTATAAAAGTTTTGCCTGATAACTCTGGCGAAATGGTACGCAAAACATATACCGTCGATTAAAACATTTTTAATCTGTTGAGTTCTTAATAGCAATTTCTGGAATTATCATTAACATCCCGCAAAAATGAAAGACAATCCTCCATTACCTTTCTCGTTAACTATGTCTTAAACACACAAACACATTTCAGAGTATTCCCATCCCTGATGTCTACATGAGAGGAAAGAGAAGAAATATTTGCAAATATATGGATTATAAAAATGACTCTATTTTGAACATGCAAAGAAAAAAATGATTTAATGCCAAAAGACAGCAAACAATGTCCTTTAAGCACTAAACACAGACAATTCAAAGTGTTATGGTCGGCATACAGCAGGAGACTTGTTCACCAGACTTCCACACCTGGAGCTGTTTCAAAGCAAGCCCCTATCTGTCTGAGGTCGTCACATCTGCCCACATTCACACACACATCCTGCTCTTACCTGCTGGATGCACGGATGCCCATGGGAGGTGACGGAGGGAGGACTGGAGCAAGTGCAGGTGTTAAAAAAAAAAAAAAAGCCTCTCACTCCATCCACAAGGAGAAAAAAGGAGCAGATAGAGAATCAAAATGGGGAGAGACAGAAGGATGGAGAGTGAAAACTAGACGAAGAGGAGACAACAATTGATGACAACCAAAAAGCCAAGATCACATGTGAAGATGGTGGTGGTGAAGAAACAAAGAGAAAAAACAGAAATTTAGAGGCTCTGCTGTAGGTTGAGACGTAGAGCACAAAGCACAACTGCTTCACTCGCTCTCGCTCTCTCACTCTGACCGAGAACTCTCCTTGGCTGCCGTCAGCCTCTGGACCAGCCCCCTTCACTGACAGCTGGGAGGTGATTGGGTGATGCAGCCCAGCACTGCATTGCAGGTAAGAGTTGACTCCCCCTTCATCATTGTCCTCCACACCCCCCCCGCCTTTGATCACTCTCTGAAGTTTACTCTTGTCATGTATTAAAAGTCCTTTAATTGAAATAAGATACATTTTTATACTCATCATTCAGCCATTATAAATGCCTAAAAAGAGTTAGTGAGTGCTGCTTTAAAGAATGAAATGGATTAATAATAAGGGGAGGGAAAACTGCAGATGGATATTACTGCTAGTTATAATTAATACCAACACCATGTTTGATTACCTCACTTTCAAAACCCAACAGTAACAACTACCTTGAATAAGCAACAGTTAGCAACAGTCTCACAAACACAGGGAAATAAATTAGTTTGAGTTGGTTTTAGGGATGCGAATTTTGTACATTTTCTCTAATTGAGAGTTGAAGAAGTTAATAATTAATAACTGATTAATCATTAATAATTTGAGCTACAAAATGCATCTTTTTCTCATTTTAGCAGCACATTAGTTGTGTGATCGTTATGTAACATTAATTCAATAGCTTATGAAATCTCTCATCGTCCAACACGTTCATGTTCTGCTGTGCTCCCTCATCACTACAACGTCTCCGTGCTACCACAGATATTAGAACGGTGATCCACTTTCCGATTATACTGCGGTCGTCAAGTACTGGTTTTCGGGTTTTAAAACACAGATTTTTGTCTGAAATTGCATCTTAAGAAGCTGTTTCCAGATTACCATTGAGCATTTTTCTCTTAAACAGTATAATTCTCCCACGGAGTGCCTCTTTTGTTGCAGTTTCCCATAGAGGAAATATGGTGATGTTTGGCCGAATTATTCCAATGTTAAAACACTGTGCAGCATATAGTAGACGAGTTTATAAGTGAGAGGATGGGACATCTCCACAGCCTACATTGGTATCAGCTAAAAATAGTACTTATCATGCATCGTTTGTTACATATTCCATGATACAGCAGATTTACTGTATGTTTGGGCCACTTAGAAGTAGCTCCTATGGATGTGGTCCGTGGGTCACCTAATTGAATAGGCACATCTCAATATCTTAGCTGATATTGTTACATTAGAGTTAAAAGGGTCAGATTACACATTACAACACTGCAATCTAGAGGTGATTCTAAACACAACACAAAATGGACAACGGCCCGAAACCCTTGCATATGAACCATTGATTAAAAATCAACAAAACAAAACCATTTCTAATATCACTAATGAAAAAAGTGAGGTATGAGCATCCATATTGTGCACAAAGACATTCAATGCAATCTCGTTTAGTCACTAATTTACTTTAACAACTCTTCAAACCATTCAATACACTGATGCTGACACTGGTCTGCAGACAAACAGCCTAATGGCTTTAGCCATTGTCTGGGCCACATTTCCCTATCGGAAAGCAACTGTGCCAATTAATGCTGAAATGTAATACAGAACCAAAAGCTCTTGGCATCGCCATCACTCCTGTACACACATCCAAGTGACAGAGTGTGTCAGTGTCTGCTGCCTTGTCCTGGCTCTACTGGCTCTACTATTTCCGCCCATCCAGCCCTATCACATCTCTAGAACAAAACAAACAAGGGCACTGACTAGGAAAGAACTCTTGGGGATGACTGACTTAAGTTTATATCCTTTCTTCCCTCCAGATAAAATGAATGTTTAATGCTTGACCAGCAGAATGAAACAGCAGCTCCAGGTAACTGCATTGCAGCTGCAATAATGCAAACAAATGTGCTGCAGCACCTTATACCTGCTGACAGAAATAGTGCTTTATTTAAAAATTAAAAATTTTTATTTTCATGGTAGATTGGATGCCACTAACTTACAGAAATAAAGGTCCATGTTTTTAAATATGTGCTACTACAGGGTAGAGGCAGGCCTGTCAGTATTTGAACAGTGAGACAATTTTTGTATTTTGGACTCTGTACACCACCACAATAAATTTGAATTGTAACTGAAGTGTAGAGTTTCAGCTTTAATTCAAAGGGTTTAACAAAAGTACTGCATTAACCTTTGAGGAATTACAGAAATCCCCAATTTTCAGAGGTCCAAAAGTAATCACTGACAAGGCCAGATTTGGCCTAACCGCTCATTATTCCATGATAAATAATGCAAATTAAAGGTCTGGAGTTCATCCAGACCTTTAAGTGTTAAAGCTGTATGTTGTAGCTATTCAGTGGAACTCTCATTATGAGGTCCAAAGAGGTGTTGATGCAAATGTGGTTGGCCATCATTAAGCTTACAAAACAAAATAAACCTGTTGAATACATAGCCAAAACATTGGGAGCGGCCAAATCCCCAATTTGGAATGTTCTTACAAAAGCTCAAGCCTAACAAATAACAAGCAACAACTGAAAGCAGCTGTAGTAATGGCAGTAATGGCCTGGCAAAACAACTCAACGGAGGAAACTTCACATTTGGTGACATGAATGGATTTTATATTTTACGCAGTCATTGACGTGAGCCATTGAGTGTTAATATTTAAAATTGTGTGAGTTTGTCCAACTCTTTTTGAGCCTCTGGAAATGGGCGGCCTATGCTTAAAAATGCTGCAAGTCCACGCTTCAATCACATCAGGGTTGCCTTTTTCAAATCCATTGTGGACTTTGAGGTTCAAATATTTGTGGACCTGATTATATGTAGAGAATGTCAGAATGCTTTCTAAGATAGTGGTCATGTTCGAAGCACAGTTAGATGTTTAAAGGTGACTTCCAAGCAAAGGAGAGACTGTGTGAGAAAAAAAACATCGTACACACTACATCTTTGTTTGTACTACAGCACAGTTAAACCATTGCAGTTTTTTTTTTTGTTCGCTTAAACAAACAACTTTTTTTTTTTTAACAAAGCCTGGGAGAAAAAAATCTTAATGGCCTTAAATAGTGGGCCTCCGCTTTACAAACATTTCACACTAAAATTATTTACTGATGGTGGGCAAGTACGTCAGTGGGTTAACCTGCAGGGTGAGGACAGAGGGCAAGCAAGTGCCACGGAGAGCTGTGGCCGGCAGCAGATGATAAAAGGTTTGACAGGTTATGTAATGCTGCAACTGTGGCTAAGAGAGAAGAGGAAGGGAAAAGCAAAAGACAACAGGGAGCAAACGTGCAGGTAAATACTCTGCAATGCTACTATTTCTGTTTCACCTCATGAGTGAACATGTAGTCTCAATTACATCTGAGGCAGAGGAAGATAAAAGAATGAGGGGTTTCATATCCGAGTGATCCAAAAAATATGATATTGCAATAAAGAAAAATACAGGGTGATAATGTGACAACCAGCAGCACAACTCCACCAAGGATATCACTGCTATTCTCGCTCACCAATACATACGTACACACACACACACACACACACACTAAGTAAAACACCTGAAGCAGATATTACCTTGTAGTATAGCAACAGTCAGATGTCTGCTTTATAATAAAAGATGGATCAGCCCATCAATAATAATGTCCAATTCTGTATAAACTGGCACGTGGTGCAATGATATATAGTACAAACCAAAACACTAATAATTAAGCTAAAAATTACATTTCTAACACTTTTCAAAGCATCTTCAAATCAAATATAAAGACTGAGACTTATTTGCACTACTCACTTTCACATAAGACCCCTGGCGAGGGTCATCACTGCTGTGTTGATGAAGAAGATCCAATCCAGGAGCCACATGACCCAGACAACAACCACGCTAAAGCTACGTTACACACCAGTCTGTGCTGAGCTCAACTTAGCCAAAAGATGAGTGACATTGGCGGGGGACTTGGCAAGGGGGGCATTCGTGCTTCGGGACTATACGAAACAATTGCGCCAAGTGTGAGTGCACCCTTTCACTGAAGACATGACCTTGTAGGGGTATTGTATTAAAATGGACTATTCACGGCGCTGTCCTTTCATTGAGTCTACTCCTGATGATATTCCTCTATGAGATATACTTTCTGATATAAGGAAATACATTATATACAAACCTGCTGAGCCATATACTTAAGTATGGCATGTACAGTAATGACATTAGGCAAAGAGTATAATGAAAAAGAATATATGCTAACGCAGTTACATTGATATGCACGTTGTCTCCCCAATGGAACACAAAGGTATTTAATTTGTTACGAGGAAAAATCAGTTTCCTCTTTTCTTCGGCTAATCGATTGGATAAGACTTAAAATTTTTCAAAGCGTATTACCCATAGGCTACACTGAAAGAATGATTATGGCAAAGGAGTATCGACCAATTTGAGTGGTTTTCTGTTTCTGACTGGCTGCTGGGTCTGTTTCTGTTATTGGTACTGCAGCTTAAAGAACATTGCCTTTAAACAAATTGATTAATCTACTGGCATTTATTAAAGATGATACTCAATTAAAAACAATTTCATTTTGAGTCGTGCTTTCACATGTCCTTCGCTATGGGACAGTATCAGACCTAAATACAGTATATTTTAATCAGCTGTACCAAATTTAAGTTCAAGAATTCTACATTGTGCAGCTGTCACATTGCAAATAAAATTGCAGACGTAACATGTTTACGTACTGTACTGTAACATGTTTTTAGTTTTAGTGGTGAAATATAAGCATTTCAATAACTTGAAATGCTTATATAAAAGACAGTAGAAATGAAAGTGAATACAAATATGAATGAGTTTCAAATCTTTAATTTTCATTTTCCTATTGCTGTATTTTATGTATTTGTTCTGTTCAATTTTTCCACTGCTTGTGACCTGAAGCCTTTTGTTATTACGAGACACTAAATGCTCAACAGTACATCAAATACTAAAGAAGAAACCCACTTATTTGGCCGTTTTCCCCACACCAAAATAAGGAGCTAGGGCTGAAAGAAAACAGGCCTCTGACACACAAATCTTGAACACAGGAGTTGTTTAACAAGATTTGGCATGGCACGGCACGGCAAACATCCACTGGAAGCATTTTGTGGGTGTGATATTTCTTATTCATTGGTTCCCCTATTTAAGCTTAGGTTCCTATTACAGCTGTTGCTCTCGAATAGCAAAATAATGTTTTGAGGACATCACTGAATAAACTTATATGAAGTGACAGAAAATTCTTTGTGTCATTTATTGGTTTATAGTGTTAAATCCATTTAATTCATATCCTTATCGCCATAGAAAAATCAGCCATGTGAGCCTGTTGCTGTTGTGAGGTGACTTTGAGGTTATTTACGCGGTGTTTTTTAAATTTGCACATTTCGACTATTTTGCTGTGTAGAGTTACTTAAAGACAGAATATTTTTCCCCCATATATCACATCCCACATATTATGTCATTATGAAAAGATTTGGTCACTGTAAGCAATTTGTAAGACATTTCCTCCTATTACGTCAAATCATAACCAACATACAGCATTGTTGCCGACACACTTGAAGCCTTCAAGAATAAATGTCAGGGTCCTTCCTGTGCTTGTGTGTGGTTACTTGTATACTTAGAACATTTAAATTTCCTTCCAACTCCTCCGGGGGGACACCAAGACGTTCCCAAGCCAGCCGAGAGATATAATCTCTCCAGCATGTCCTTGGTCTGCCCTAGGGTCTCCTCCCGGATGGGCATGCCTGACACACCTCCCCAGAGAGACGTACAGGAGGCATCCTGACCTGATGCCCGAACCACCTCAACTGGCTCCGCTCAACGTGGAGGAGCAGCGGCTCTACTCTGAGCCTCTCCCAGATGTCCGAGCTCCTCACCGTATCTCTAAGGCTGAGCCCAGCCACCCTGCGAAGGAAGCTCATTTCGGCCGCTTGTATTCGCGATCTCATTCTTTCGGTCACTACCCAGAGCTCATGACCATAGGTGAGAGTTGGGACGTAGATTGACCTGTAAATTGAAAGCTTTGCCTTCTGGCTCAGCTCTCTCTTCACCACAACAGACCGCTTCAGCGTCCGCATCACTGCCGACGCTGGCCCAATCCGTCTGTCAATCTCCCGCTCCATTTTCCCCTCACTCGTGAACAAGACCCCAAGATACTTGAACTCCTCCACTTGGGGAAGCGACTCTCCCCCGACCCGGAGTGGGCAACCCACCCTTTTCTGGCTGAGAACCATGGCCACAGATTTAGAGGTGCCGATCCTCATCCCCGCCGCTTCACACTCGGCTGCAAACTGTCCCAGTGAGAGCTGGAGGTCACTGTCCGATGAGGCCAACAGGACCACGTCATCTGCAAATAGCAGAGACGGAATCCGGAGGCCACCGAACTTGACTCCAACCGCCACTTGGCTAGGCCTAGAAATTCTGTCCATAAAAATTATGAACAGAACCAGCGACCAAGGGCAGCCTTGGCGGAGACCAACCCTGACTGGGAACGGGTCTGACTTACTGCGATGCGAACCAAGCTCTGGCTCTGACAATACAGAGATTGAATGGCCAATAACAAAAGGCCATCTACCCCACAGGACACCTTGAGGACCCCCCCACAGGACACCTTGAGGGACACCGTCATAAGACTTCTCCAGATCCACAAAACACATGTGGACTGGTTGGGCAAACTCCCATGCCCCCTCCAGTACCTTCGTGTGGGAATAGAGCTGGTCCAGTGTTCCACGGCCAGAACATCTGTCATTATAATGCAAAGGGGCCCAGATAGAAAGCATGCAGATAGCAGTGCAATGTGATGAACCTTCTGCTTTGCATTTCCCGAGTGGAGCACAATGAATAAACTCTCACATGAAAACAAGGAGGCGCTTTCAAACTTACTTTTTGCCAGGTTTCCTAGGCTTTGTCCTCTTTTTCCGTGCTTGCATGGCGAGTACTAAACGGGCAGAGAGACACCAGTTTAAACATAGATACGTGGTCCAAATATCACACACCGCGTTTGTCCTCCGAGTTGCTGGGGCCACTCGGGGATCCTGGAGGAGGAGTTCGCGATGCGGCTGCCCGTGTGAAACGCTCGATGTTTCGGGTAAAGGTGGATTTTTGGGCAGTGCCTTAGCGGGTTACTTAGCTAAAGCAACCGACACTGAAAAAGCCAAGTGAACCGGCCTGGCCGGTGTGTTGCCCCTTATTGGAGGCTTTTTTTTTTTTTTTTTTAAGCTAGCTGCTAACAGTAACGTCGCGCCGTTTCCTGCCAGATGTACACACGTTTAACGCGCTATCGAAGGTTTCGGGGACGTTAAGTTTTCCTACCCAGAACTGGGTAAAAGTTTCGGCGCATACTTGCTCAGATGCTAGGCTGCTGGCTACAGCTAGCATACCATACCGTTAACGCTCACCCACAGCGGAGCGCATGGTCTGCTTTAACTGCGCGTCAACGATCACCCGGACTTTTACACGGGACAAAGTCGTCGTGGGAATTAATTTGGCACCCAAATGTGCCAAATTAAGAACCGAATGCGGTTCGAGTATCGCGTTTAAAGCGCGTTTAAGAGCGGATACCACGTTACCTTTTCTTTCCATGTTGATAACCAGGAGCTACGATGCGTTTGCGGGTAGTTGGAAATGTCGAAACTCTACAGTGGCGGATGTGGGGAGTTGAGTTGTCGGGGGGCGGAGTATGAAGAAACTGTCAGTAGCAATTACTCCGTGTGGTGTATGCGGTAAAGTTCATAAACCAAATCACATCCACATGACTATAGCCACAGCCCATGCTATCTGATAGGTTTGAACTGCAGCGCAACACACGTATGAGACATTCACGTCCTAAAAAGAAGTCAAGAGATTTACAAAGTTGCACTGAAGGGCCGAAACCACTATTATATGTGCACCTGTCACCTCCCATTAAATCCACCCAAACCAGGACTCATGTGGAATTATTTTAATGGTAATGTTCACATAATAAAGGAGAAATATGCAGCATCCGGCCACAGTTTGCTATAAAATATAAAGAAATCACACCCTAACAAATTTGCATGTTTATTAACTTGCTGATAACTGCTACTAGAAATAAATTGCCAAGGCACAGTTGCGAGACTTTCCCTGGTGATAATGGTAATGCTGGCCTGACCCACAGACCAATAAAGGACCCAAAAGCTGTTTTTCATGTAGAGGATTTTTCTGTGATTGTCTAATCGCATCTTGTCACGCAGCCATAAATACCAACAATAAAGCATGTGAGTTAGCTAAACATATCCACAAGAGGTTCAAGGGCATACCAGATCAATTCTTCTTTCACAAGTCACAACATCCTGATTTAAGTCATACATTTGCATCAAATTCTCGCAATTATTTGCTATGCCAGAATGCTGTTTTGTAGTTATTTTCTTGTCATTCTATTCTTGACTAATTTTATTTTCCTGCTCACAAAAGGTCTTCCTTAATTAAGATCCATACAATGTCTGAGTCCATGAGGACTCCAAGAGAAAATTCTGTTCACTAACAAGGATGGTTGATGCTTCAGTCGATAATCAAATAACTTTGATGGTGGTGGCATCCTGACAGCTGACACTGACTTTAACAGACTGGAACACAGGTTACAGGTGTGAAAAATAGTCGCCTTTATTTTCCAGTGGTGGTATTTACAGGTGATGTGGCGTGCTGGAAATGTGGTAAAGATCATAGTAAAAAAAACCAACCCATCTCAGGCAAAGAAAGCAAAACCAAATCACCTACAGACTTTGGGATATGGACAAGATAAATAATCTAACTGATGCAGCTCTTAAAACATACAAAGAATGAGGCTTCAGCGTTGCCCTTAAGCATCCAGTGAGTAAACGTACACTCTCACAATCATGTGCCCTGCTTAATTACTTAGATTAATGACAAATATAGTTCTAGCATTACTTAATAAACATTACATAATCACAAAGCAACGATAAATTTGATTGAACACACAAAGAATAAAAATCATACATTAGGGAAAAAAAACAAAAGCACTACAATAAAATAAGCAAATTAAATTGTCTCAATGTAATCTGACTCCTACAATGGTTTACAGGAGGAAAAATATAACATTTTATCAATGTTTGACTCTAACCTCGAAGTTTAGGACTCGACTGGTTTGTGTGTCATCAATACAGTGTGTTGATGTAATAGGACAGATTTTGTCTTTTCTATTGAAGGCCAACTCATCAGAGAACACGATCAGATAAATAAATATTCAAAAAGCTCAAAGCTCACAAATCCAAACCCAAAATAGCTGAGAAAAAAAACGATGGCAAAATTAGCAGAGTCGGTCAAAATGCTTGAAAACTGCATTGGTGGCTCTGGTACACAAGCTGGAGCTGCAGTCACCACGGCTTAACTGGCGCTTGGGATTATTGACGACACATTTGGTTTGTGAGACGGTAAGCTCTCCATAAATAATAATAATAAAAACAAACCTTAACTTCTGACAAATACTCTTTGACATCGATATACAAACAACAGAACAAAAGATCATAAATACAGGGCCGACTGGCATCCCCAACATTCAGTAAACACTAACAGTATTGTCATATATATGCAATATGATGAAAGTACATTGTCGGTTGGTGGTTCCAAAAACTAAGAAGCCATATCCGGCCTTATCATGCATACGTGGTACGATACTGTGACTGAAGCATTCTTCCCCAACAACAGGTCGGACGTGCTGAAAAGACGTGGCAGAAAGGATGAGGAACTGAACAAATGTTAAATGGGTGGATACGTATTCTCTCCAAACTTATATTCTGGTTCAAAACGGCAAACGCTTTAAAGCCTTTAAAATCCGACAATGTGAAATACCAAGCCTTGAATTTTACCATGTAGAAGAGAACATTTTACATACTTGTAGCCTATCCTATACATTGTATTAAACTACATACCGTATCTTTATATATGCCACTTTTGGCTTAACTCTAGTAATAAAACTCCTATTGCCAGAGGGATGAGCTGTGGTGGGACTCAGCAGTTCTAACGTTTACACATATACACTAACTGGTCGGACTAAAGTACTTATTTACAAATACTGTTTTGTCACATTTACGCTGTTCTTTGCTCTGATAGAAACAACATCTAACGTTAATGTGCGGAAATAAACTTTGGAGATTGTGTGTCGTTGAAACTTCTCATTAAATGCTCGCTCATTACGGCAAAACAGTACAATTTCATAGAACAAAATGCATAAGCAGGTTAATTTCTTCAGGTTCATTTCACCGTACTTTCTTGATTCTGAGTCGTAGGGCGTTAAATATAAAACAACACGTGTCTGAGGTAAAAACTCACTAAAAATATAAGGAGAAGTAAAGTCTGCCTTGGCGCGCTGATTGACAAGAGAGAGCAAAGTCGGGGGGACGGAAGAAACAGGATGTCAAGTTGTATCCCTGATATCGCCACGTCCTCTGGAGGTGGATGACAGCAGGCACTTGGATGTCAAGGTTGAGTGACGAGTGTGTGGAGAAACTGGTGGATAGTCACACGAGGCCGATCATCCATAAAAAGTGTTCCTTGGAAAACAAAAGAGCGCCTCGTCCTCCTCACGATTCCATCTCGTCTCTGCCGAACAGCGGCGGAACGAAGCTGAGTACCTCCTCGTAGGTTAACCCTGAGAGACAATATCAAGACACTTATTTATCATTGTCTGAATCATCTACCCAATTTTTCCATGTGGTCCAGGCATCTACAATTCAGTGTTTGTTCCCACATTCTGCCTAATTGTCAAATTTATGCCAGCAAACACCAAATATAGTTTCAATGATCATTGCATTTATTGAAGGTCAAGATTTGTTCAAACCAGCTTCCATAACAACTTGCTGGGCTGCCATTGGTGGCTGCAATCAAACGTTTGTGAAAACTTGTCATTTACAATGCCGTACAGGAATTTTGGCCCAAGAATGGCCCATATTGGGTTTTGCCATAGAATCTCAATCAAATTAACGAAGGACTTTGACGAGGCCACTCCAAAACATTCATTTTTATTCTTTTGAGTCCTTAAACGATGGAGTATCTCGTGAGCTTCAGATCAGTGCTTGATTCATCTGCACTATCTCCTGCAGTTAGGCAAGTCGTCCAGGCCCCCGCAGCAGCGTGGAATGATGTTAGCTTTAAAACAAATTTGACTTTTTATCTACCAACAACTTCTACTTTTGACTTATCAGTCGACAGAATATCATCCCAGAAGGTTTCAGGATCATCGAGATGTTTTGGGTCAATGTGAGACAAGCCTTTTTGCTATTTTTGGCAAGCGCGTTGCAACTCTCACATGATAGATGCCACTTTTGCTGTGCGTCTTTCTTATTTGGAATCATTAACATTACACCATAACTGTGGCCTGCAGTTCTTTTCTGTGTCAAAGTGGAGAAACTTGAGTAGGACAGCAGCTCCCGGGAAGGTTGACCACTGTTCTACAATTTCTCTATTTGTAGATAATGGCTCTCACTGCGGTTCAGTCGAGTCCCAGAGGATTGGAAATGGCTTTATATCCCTTTCAGAGTGATAAAATTTAATGACTTTGTTTTTGCATCCGTTGCATCTGTATTTCCTTCACGTTCCCGGCAACATGTGCTTGAGTCTTTAGCCTATTTCACATTTTCGACAGGTTCAATTTAAGTGATGTTTCCATTGAACACGTCTGCCTGCAATCATGTCTGGGTGTGGCTAGTAAAATTTAACTAAATTATCAATAAAATTAGGTTGACTTAGAAACCGTCGACCGGGTGGGGTTTGACAGATTTCTGAAATCATCATTTAAAAGCTGCCTTCTGTGTCTACTGGGGTTATTAAATTACTTTGATGACATGAAACATTTAAGTGTAACCAATACTCAAAAATAGAGGAAAATCATGAAGGGGGCAAATGCTTTTTCTCGGCACGAATGTATGCCAACTTACTTTTCCATTCCTCAATTTCCAGCTCACGGCTTTCGAAGCTCTGATCATAACGCTCCGCTTCAGGCTCGTCGTCTGGATCGTGGTACTGGGCAAAGTACTGGTGGGCCAGGGCTTTGGAGGCTGTGATCCGCTTGTCTGTGTCCAGCACAAGCATTTTCTCCAGCAAATCCACCGCTTGATCACAAAACACAAAAAGTGGGGGGAAAAAAAAAAAAAAAAAAAAAAAGAATCCATTTAAATATTTATGAAATTATGTCAGAGCTTTCGTGATACCCCTCAAATTAAATCTGAAAGTCTAAACTTCAATTGTACCCCTTTACTAATTTTCTTTTTCAAATCCATTGTTGTGGCGTCTGCAAGCAGAATAACCTAAGACTCTCCAAATACTTATAGACCTAACTGTAAAACCTACTATGACTGAATCACATTGCTGAGGCAGGATTTTTCAGAGAGGATGATTGAACTCAGTCAGTAAATACAGAGATATTGTGGAAGCCATGACTGTAACTTTATTGTACCACTAGAGGGACACAGTGAGCTGATGGTGGTATGAACAAGACACTCACCAAGAGGATTGGCACCAATGAAGACATCGGCAAAGTTTCTCTTGGGCATGTGCGGAAGCGAGTTAATGAAGTTTCTCGCCTGTGGGACAAGATTCATAAAACAGCAAAACTGTGAGGCATCCGAAAGGAGAATTGTGGCATTTTTTCATGCTACAGCTTAAATTACAAAACCTGTTGACATACTTGGCATTTATTGACTACATTTAACCACTGCAAAAAAAAAAAAAAAAACAACCAAAAAACATTTCTGTACATCTCTCCAGTATGGCATGCTTCGAGCACTTTAATTCATATATAGCCACGGTGACATACAATTCACCAAACATTGTCCCCATAATTGCAGAATCAGTGTGTTGCTGCAGATAGGCCCTTCAGAATACGCTGCACAGCAAAGCACTCTGGGAAGTCTTGCTGAGACAAATACAATGGGTTAGATAGGAAAAAGGGAGCAAGTGGAGCGAGAGCAGGTTTTGAATTCACCGACCTAGCAAAAGCACTTAACAAAAACCAGAAAAAGGCCTAAAGGCGTCGGCCTGTAAACAGGGCTGCAGCTATCAGTCGTGCCCTGATTCCAGCTGGGCCGGGAAGAAGCTGGGCCACGTGGGAAGGAGAAGGGCATGTGTCTCACCTCATGGCTGGGCATCCTGCTTATAAGGCAGGCTGGGGGCGTTCCCGTCAGCCGCATTATCTGCTGCAGTTGGTTTATGTCTATAGCTTCCGAGTCAAGGGGCATTATAACACAGAGGTCAGCATATCAAAGAGCATGAGATGGTCACTTAGAATGAATTATGTAGAGATTTATGGACACTGCATCTCAGCCCTGCATTAGAGGCCTCTTACACTATAGAAAGATGAAAATACTATTGTAATTGACAGCACATGCTGGAAAGCACCAAAGCCCGAGAGCAAAGTTAAGACAGAAAGAAAACTGCAGTGCAAAAAAGTTGCAGCTGGGAGCAATGCACACAGTGCCGTAGACCGTCTGGGAAAACAACAGCAACACAAGCAGGAAGGGGACAGCGTGACAGAAGTGGGCAGGATGGTACTTGACACTCACAAACTCTGAAGATATTTTCATCAAAAGCTCGGGCCCTGGGCTTCCGACCAGCGTCATTATAAGCTGCAACTGATCAATGTCTACCACACTCACATGAAGGAAAACAGAGGGGACGGAGGGAGATGGAGAGGGAGGGAGGGTGGGATGAGAAGCACAACAGTCACTGCTGCCATCAGGGCCTGAAAATACTCTTTCCTTCATTCGGAAATCAAATTAAACAGAAAAGTCAGTCCAGGTGTCAAATCCTGGAGTGTTTACACGCAGTCACACACTGAAATGTTTAAGTTGTACGTTATAACCAAGATATTTAGTGAAGGTTGGATTTTGCAGAGGCTTTATTCTCATAGCATGCCATGCAATATTAATTTAAATAGTAAATTTGGAAGTTTTCACGGGGAACAGATGAAAAAGACAGGAGAACTAACGACTGGCCTTGATGTCAACATTTTCAGCATTAGCATTTTAAGAATAAACAAAGAACAACAAAAAACGACAATTCGTTAACCTGACAGGGACGAGAAAGATTTTTGTGCTCTGTATTGTCGACTGTGTTCCTTTGTAGCTCTGTCACCCCCGTTAGTGGTGCAGATTCGGTGAGAATGTGCTGGTTCATACACACACACACCTACAGGGAATGTACGAAATGAATAAAGGCTTGGCTGATCATTTAGAGAACCACAAGCTGGCTGTACAAAAGCAAGCCGATGCTTTCGATTCCTTAATGGCGCTCCAACCTCGGTAAGTGTGCCCACTCGTGCATACCCGGGTGTGTGTATGTGTGTCATGATGGCAGCCTCTTCGTGTGTGCTTTGTATCGAAACCTTGTTCGATTCTGTTGCTGTGCTGTTTATGGGAGGGAAACAGCAAGGTGCGCTGTACGTTGCAGAACCAGTGGAGACAACAGTGGGCAGCGCTGAGTCATCCACCACAGGGGACTCCTCTCTAATGTACATGCACGTACACAAGCTTCCCTCGCCTGTTCTGGCCGATACTCAACATCCACTTGAATCTGCTTGGAGTGCAGAAAACTGTGCGTGTGTCTTTTTAAGTCGGCCGATTCTGGATTTTCGAGGGCCAGTATAATAGTGATTTAAGTAAAAGAAATATAGATCTGAAAAAAATAGCACCTTCACCATATGATGAAGTGATGATGGCTGCCCAGTTGTTGGCTACTAATGGAGCCAAGTTCAATCAATACCAATAATTTGGAGAAAAAAAACAAAACAAAACACAGAAACAGGTCAAACGAAGGAACTGATTGCTTCAAACAATACGAGTATAAATCCAACCACAGGCAGGTGAACGTTGTGCATCCATCCATCAACTCATCTGCATGTACCAATCAACTACAGTTCAGTTGGATCACCGGGAGACATTTTACTGTTGCACAAAGCAGCGACAGTGGTGGAAGGATAC
>KV751353.1:372302-466284 GCA_001698575.1 Mola mola
GCCATGATGCAACCCACCGACCAGATATCCACTAGTACATGAAAAATGAAGAAAAACATGCAGCACAGTGAGTTCTACAGGATATAAAACATGCCTGCTTCATGGTCACTACCAGTCCTGTTATGTTCATTAGCAAAATGTGACGTGAGGCTGCCCACAGGACAGAATTTAATCACCACTCTACACAGTTTGTTCATTAATGGGAAAATTTAACAGTTCCACAGTCCGTTTGTTTTCAGAATCTTTAAATCATTCAGTGTTGTTGGTGAGCTGAAACTTCTGCTGACATTACATCTGGTTAATATCCCATGTTTTGTGCTTAGGTCTGCTGTGAATTCAGAGAAAAATGTAAAACAGGCACTTGACCAACATTGACAACTGATGACCACTAAAGTTACCAACTGCTTTGAACGTGTCTACGCATACAACTTTTGGGTTGGCTTAGATTAACTGCCTTCACCATTTCTCGTATAAGAAAGTCTGAACAACTGACACCATGAAAACAAAGCTGAGTTCCAGCACTAAACTTGATGGCTGAATGTGTGTGCGTACCGGTCATGTTGTAGTGCATCCAGTTGAGCATGATCTCTGGGGCTCGGTACCACCGCGTGGCCACGTAGCCGGTCATCTCGTCGTCCGTGTGCCGCGCCAAACCAAAGTCCAGGATCTGAGGGACAAAGCTTGTAATTTAAACAGAGGGCCTAGTGCAGGGTGCGTGACTGAACCCCTTCCGGTTCACATGGGAGACTAACTTTTACACTGTGAACCCGAACTTCTCACCTTGAGCTCACAGTCTTCGTTCACAGCCAGATTACTGGGCTTCAGGTCCTGCAGAGAAACAGAGCAAGGACGGAAAGCAAAGATTACACAGAAGCAACATGGAGGCATGCTGCAAACGTTTTTTCTCCCTGCGGTATTAATTGTTTTAGCTCTCTGATAGCAGGTACGGTCGGAGGGACTTTGTAAGCAGCATTTGGGAGTCTGATCAGCAGAACGTGGAATCAGAGTTGAGAACTGCAACTGTAACTTACTCTGTGGATGATGTCGGCAGAGTGGATGTACTGTGGCAAGAAAAGAACAAAATAATGATCATTTCAATGTTCATTTACTCAGTTTATGAGCAAAACTGAAAGCGGATTTGATTTTTAGACTGAAGACAACAAGGGGCCAGTTACATAAACACAGTCTAAGACTAGTCTAGGCATTAGACTTGTTTGACTAGTTAAGCTGACTAACTGAGCCTGCCTGTTGCATAAACCTTAAGACTGACTTAATAAGAGAGAGACAATCTGTTAGAACAGCAGTTAGGAGAAAAAAAGACACCATTGCTTCATGGCAAATACCTGCATGTTGGCAGACCTACATTTTTAGAATGTTTCTAAACAGCTTTAACTCAACACCATTAGATTAACGCTGTTCAGCGTTTTTTTCCATACACTTGATCACATTTCCATTAAGTTGCTTAAAAATACTAAATAACAGCTCATTTCTGCATTATCTTCTGCCAACAGGCAAACTGCAATGATCTCCCTCTGCCACTGACTTGTGTCCACCATGTTTTTCTCCTCTCTCCAGGGTCTTATTTTACCCATGACGCAGAGAAACGACAGGTTATCTCCATCAGTAATAAGTCAAATCACAAGTTTTACTAATTTTATGTAAGTGGCACCAGATTTACTGCCTGCCTTTGCAGCTGTCAAATCTTTGTATTGTCTACTTGTCCATTAATTTGTGCTACAATTTAAGTCTTCAGGGCGAACTTGTACACATACTGAGGAGAATAATAATAATTAAAAAAAAAACTGTATATATTATATATGACCCATGAAGTCAAATTGAATTACTATGAAGTGGATTCAGGAAGTAACGCAGAAATCCTGTTTTAGGTATCACTGCCAATCAGCAGTGACTCCTGTCTCAGATACTTTGACCTCGGCCCCATTAACTGTTGATGTAGATTGACTGTAGATGTCAACAGAAAGCTTATTTGAAATTCCTGTTCAACAGGTCAACAGTTTAAAAAAAAAAAATTAACATTCAACATTAAACATACCGACAAAGGGGAGTCAGTTAAGTTCCAGAACGGTTTTGTGTTTTGCCTGAAGCTTCACTGACCTTTAAACCTCTGAGAATCTGATAGATGAGAAACTGGACGTGATCATCCGTTAACTTCTGACACTTGACGATGTTGTTCAGGTCCGCTCCCATAAGGTGGGTCACCAGGTACCTGCAAATCCCAGTGCAGCCTATCAGATGTCTTGTCTTTGTCTTCTGCAGCTTTCTTGAATTTATCTTAAGTGGTTACATTACTACCATTACTGTTTATTGTGGTGGGATTTCATTAAACATGTGCAACAATGAATTTATGAAACACTATTGAAAATTTTTTTCTGTAACTCTTCCTGGATTAACAAAATAATTCATACACTTCAACACAGAGAAAGACATTAAGAAAAGAGAGAAAAGCAAAAGCAGGGTTCTTTATAGTGTCTTGATATTGTAATGTTTGCACGGATGAAACATCATCTGAAGGATGATCTTACTGTAGAGGTGTATACGTTAGCATAGTTAGGTCTGCTTGATTATGACAAATATAAATATAAAAAAGCATGATTTTTCAACATTAGACATGGAAACATCTGCTGAGCTTTAAAATTTAGGCTTCAGCAGAGCACTTTCTCATTTATAAATATATTAACTCAACAAAAAGCTGACAAACACAGTTGAAAGTAAGCTCATCGATTGAGGTAATGGGGTGTGCTTGATGTATAACAAAAGAAACTGTGAAACAGAACATGCACAATAATCATATTATATCAATTATTTTGTATTCATAATCAGCGGAAGCCAAAATTGGAAGAGAATCCGATCAAACACAGCTGCGTGTATGAGCGTGAGCTGACCTCGTCCCACAAGAGGCCCCCGAACGTGCGCATACATCTGCTTCTCCTGCATTACAACAGGTTGTTTTGACAACGGTTCTCTTTTTCATTGCTGGGAACATTGCTGTTGTGAAACTTCACAGCTGGGGTGTCTGGGTGTTCATCTCACATTTCTACAAATGCGCAACGCACCGATGACGTCACGCTGTGCAGCAGATTCAAGGACGCTGATTGAGTATTCTGAGCGCGCACACACGCCGTGTCCCCGGTGACTGCCAGATGGCTGTTACCACGGCGACTGGCTGGGACGTGTACTGCGCACGGGTCCAACCACCGTTCACCTTGTTGACACCCGCCACGTGCAGGACTTGCATCAGCTACAATTTATGATGTTTTAAATCTATTTTCTCCGTCGTGTTGGTTTTGCAACACGACGCGACTGATTTGAGGGCACGAGATGGGTGCGAGGCGAGGAGGCGGACAGAGAGGAGAAGCTTAAAGACAGAGAGAACTTACACATCCTTAAACTCTTTTAAGCTGGTCCCCGGTGTGAATACGTCTAACAGACCAATCACCTGGAGGGAAAAGACACATCAGAGGTCAGAATTCTGTGACAGATTCCAAATGAACAAAGACATAATAGTTTTTATCAAACAGCTATTTGATCACTATGAATCATGCACGGTTTTTTGTTTATATATGTAGTCACAAGGATAGTTTGTCAATGCTAACGAAAGTTTAGTGGCATTACAACCATGTAAGTACTTGATATTTTCCTAGACTTTAATATCCAAAGTTTGATTTTTATTCTTCTTACACCAGTTCAGTGTCAAGGATGCAGCGATACTGTATAGTGAATAAACAAGGCTATCATTGTCCTCTTTTATGGTTGCCACACAGCCAAATCACATAAACGGAGCCGATAGCAACCGCAGCAGATATGATTTCAGGGTGAGCAGTGAATATCATCGGTTGAATTTGTGCATCTTGCTGACAGAGCAGGCACTGCTCGTGTGTTGTTGTTCTAGCCAAGGGTGAAGTAGTATTTTCCTGATTAATAATGCCAAAAATGTGACAAATGCTCGCCATAACTTCCCAGAGCACAAAGTAATGTCTGGTCTTTTAGTCCACCCAACAGGCGTCATAAAAATAGTCCTAATTTACTATCAAATGATGAAAAAGAAGCAAATCTTTTACATTTAATAACTTTATACAAACAAATGTTTGACATTTTGGCTTGAAAATTCTGAAAATATTGCGCAGCCAAATTGTATGTGTGAATGTTGCAAAATACATTAAAAAAAAAAAACCAAAACAGTGACTTAGTTCAACTAAACTGAACAGATTTGTGTAGAGCCGATTTATGGATTGATATTAACAACAGCTTCAGAGATTAGATGTTAAGAGTGCACCTTCCATTGGTAATGTGCCGCCTTCACAACTTCTAATGGCTATGCGAGTGATCGCATTACATGGAAACCAAAAAAATTGGGTGTGAAAGAATGTGCAGCATGTAAGTAAGCCTGTTGTTGTGAGCTCCGATTTGAACAAAGACTGAAAACATTTGTGGCTAAGCATGTGTCTGCCTGTGCATCTACAATGTGTGTAAACATAAATACACAGACTCCCACGCAGGCACAAACTGGCACCTGATTGGTGGGCTGGAGCCACAACAAATAGCTGATTGGTGCACTCATTCTTTCCAAAAATCAAAACACAGAGAGTCTCCTGGCAACAGCATAAAAAATAAAAAACACTCTCCTTGTACAGCATTGGTAGGTGTTTAAACGTTGGCACCAAGAACAAAAAAAGGACAGCTTTATGCAATATTCCCCAATTTGATGAAACTGGTCCTGGCACAGTTATGATCACATACGTGAAATGTTGTGATGTGTGTTTTACATGTGTGGACCACCGCAACGATGAAAACAAATGATTTCAAATGCTACGCAACTCGGACAACCCGCATACGGCACAGAGATACGTGCATCGGTTCGGTCTGTTACCAGGAGCAGCCATCCACCCCGCAGCGCTAATCTACAAAGTGTTGAAGCAGTTAAAAAAAGGGCGCATAGAGAAAACAGGATCCAGGGTGGGTAATGTGTGAAACGGTAATATGAAGTGAAATCGGCTGTACTGTCAGTCTTAAACCACTGCGGGTGTTTTCCTCGCTCTAAAAATGTTTCTAAACCCTTGTGCTGAAGTTTCTCTTTTCGTGTGTGTGTGTGTGTGTGTGTTTGTGCCTGCAGGTTGAGAGCATGAGTCACTCGTCAGCCAGCTCTCATAGCGAGCAAAAACTGCCTGTTGCAATGGACAAGAGTGGCCTCTTTAAAATGCAAACTTCCCCCCTTTTTTCCCCCCTGAAGAGACCTTGGTGCCGACAGAAAGCTCTAGTTTCGCTCGCACGCTCATGCACACCATTCCCAGGTCGACTCGCTGCTGCACAGAAACTCCCCAGCTGCACCTCAGCCTCAAAAAGCCTAACGACTGCTGTCAGAGAACAAAAGAAGATTCGCGCTGTGTGGTCAAAGCGTCGGCACGCAGGATTTAGGAGCCGTGTTTGTGATTTTAGGTGAAAGAGTCTGCGTTGGCGTTAACCCCACCTCTGGGATATTTCCACATTTGTTTTATTTCAATCAAACCAGAGTTAGTGAGCAATAATGCGAACATGTCGGAGGTGAAACACTTAATGAGGTCGTACTTTGACGCTGCACAATCAGGGGTCGCACTACAGCTTGTTTTGCCACTGCAGTGCTCTCAACTGATAAACTGATAAAACACCAAAGTTACTTTGGCACGGCTCAAAGTTACCACAGCAAGAAAAACAAGATGAAAGTACGCAGAGGGTGTCGAGCCTGGGCTGTTGTATTTGGGGATTTTACTGCTCCCTGACTGGTGCGCTGGTCACTCGCAGGGAAAACCCCCCTTCCAACAGGTCATTACACAAACAACAGGGCGCCCTTAGCTTGACTCCAGCAGAGGGCTCGTGTTTTTTTATGCTAATGCAACTGAAACCCAAACAAAATATCGCCTTCTAGTCAAAATATTGTTGCCATTTCACAAATCCGCCTGCAACACTGCTGCTGAGTGAGCAGGAGGTTTACAAAGCCACCTCTGACTAAACAGTGGGTGCCTGTATGCAGTACATCATACGGATTCTCCTAACTGTCTTACCTGATCATACTCTGAAAACCCTCACCCCTCGACAATGGCACGTCAGTCTTTAAATTACTTCTTCTGGTGACGGGTAGTCCCGGATGCTGATGTGTGGGCGGGAGCTCACTTTCGGCCCGGGGTTTTGCTCTCAGATGACACAGTGCAGTTGTTGTCCGTGTGTGATATGCTAGCTTTGCTCATGTTTCTGCTGTTTTTAGAGCGGCTCTTTAAGCTCCGACAAATGCTATACTGAGCTTAAGCACGTTTTACCAAAGTAACGCGACATCCCCGTTTATCATTTTGATCCGTCGGAATATTTGAAAAAACCATGACCCACCTCTAATATGCAGTCCCTGCTTAAGACCTTAACTTCAAAACACAAACACAATTCAGGTACACACACGCAGAAGTAAAGCCCTGAGGGGGTGGAGGTGACTTACATTCTCGTGCTTCATGTGTTTGAGCAGCCGCAGCTCTCTGTATGTTCTCTTTGCGTGGATGATGGACTGGAAGGGCCTGGAAAGCTTCTTCACCGCTACCTTCAGGCACAACTTCTCATCAAACGCTGAGCTGAAAGACAAGTTTTGAGTGTTTCAAAACAGCGAAACCTCGATTGTGAAGTATGAAGGCGCCCACTTCGGGCTAATAAGGTTTAAACCTAAAACATATCCCCCAATTTATCTGACAATGGATTGTTTCACCAGAATGTGTAGGCGGTTAACCTGCTAAACAAAGCAAATAATTGCATGACAGAGCTTTTGGTTTCGGTTCTTATTATACTATAGAGCTCGAGGCTAAATGGAGGAACGGAACTCAACAACAGGCTGTCAGAGATAAATGTTCTGTGTTGTTGGAAACCACTTGGCCATCTGCTAAATCTGCTATTTAACTCTTAATGAACCTAAAGTGAACAGCTAATCTTGGCAAAAATGACTTCAGATTTGCAGTCATTGGTGGGCACGGTGGTGGGGCATGAAGGGTTGGGAGGAAGAGGTAAACGACAGTGCAAACGCAAATCGAATCCAAACAAACAATATAAAATATAAAAATAGTTTCTAGATGACACCATTACATTTTGCAAAGGCCCATCGGAGGAGCTCAAGATGTTTCGGATAAATGAGTTCAAGTAGCCTTTTTCTAAAATTCGCAATTACTTCAACATTATTAACTTTCTGGACCTTATTATCTCCCAACTACATGACAAATCCATGGAAAGTAATATCCTCCATCACCACGGCAGCAATCATCCGATTAATTTAGGTTTTTTCCTCCCATGGTTCTTCTGCACGACTCAAACATCCATCTGTTGTCATGCTGTAGATTGAGCAGCATCTATTGAGGATAGATAGTAACCATTTTTTGGCAAGGACACAGAACCAATCACTACATTTACACGATATTGTGAAGTTAAAGTTAAAAAAAAAAAAAAGACCCAGGAGCTCCACAAGAAGAACATTGCTGCATTTCCTGTGTCTATGAGAGAACACAACCCACTTTAAACTAAACCATCCAGCGTCACTAATGGATTGTGAAATCAGAGGGGGGAAAATGTTCAAATTTCTTTGTGAACTTCCTTATAAACACACAAATCCACAGCAGCATAAGGGTGAGATCAAAACTCATGCTGACGCAAGCCAATCGAGCCATCCAAAGCAATGACCCGGTGTCCGGCTTCTGACCTGCTGACAGGAGATTACAATCATTTCTTCCATTTTATGCACTGTTGAACAGGTTTGAAACTTCGAGCCTTTCATCATACCTGTGTTTACTATATGACTAAGCAATAGTCATTACTCATCAAAAATAAATATATGCTAAGGCACAATATTAGGGACGGCACACACCCATAATAACATTAAGTTGTGTGCTTGTTTCAGGATGACAGAGATAATCTCCCACACCCAGTGTAGCCTATGTTCCAGGCCAGCCAAGCCACTTGCGTATGAGCTTCTTGTGAGGGAAAATCCATTCTTGTGCACTAAAGCTAAAGGGACAAAGTTACACGGGCGCTTGTGTTTCCGACAGCTGCCAATTATATAGGACAAACAAGACAGGCAGGTTGAGCACACGGCCTACGAGTGTGGAATAAATGTGCAATAAAAACTGGCCGTAAAACTTATGCTCTAACAGGACTTATTTGTCGAGAGCAACCTGTCCTTCAACTTCCTCAATTCATTTCATTTCAGAAATGTCCAACCTTGATTTCTTTTTCTTTATGAGATTATGAATGAGACTCCTTATCAGCGTCTGATGAGTGGGTGTGTTTGTGCCTGACAAACACTACTGGCACTATAAAAATCACACATTTTACAAGCCTTGTGGTCATTAAAATGTGCTAGCGAGGGACCTAATTTTGCACGTCTCAATATAAATGCCACTTACGATCTTTTCATTAGAGTTGCACGGCTATTTTAATCATCAATTAATGTGTCAAATCTTTTAAAGATTAACCAACAATAACAATTAGTCTAAATTGTCAAAAAAAAGGACGAAAAATGCGGAGTCAAATGAGAAATCTTCATATTTATTCTTTACTCCAACCAGATGGTTAAAAACACAAAGACTCTTCATTTACTGTCAGAAATGACTATAAGAATAGAATCCGGCAGTAAAGAAGCCGGAAACAACAAAAGTTTGTCATTTTTGCTTCAACTGATTATTCTATTATTATAATAGTTGTTGAACTCACTGCTGATCAACATTTTGATCATGATTTATCAATTTATCATTCAGTGCACGTAATACCAAGATACCAGGGAAAAAAAACATTTCCCTACGTCTTTCATGTACAATCATAAATGACAAAAGCTCAAACAAGCTGAACTTTCACGTTTTTGTTTCTTTCAACCAACTAATATGTTAATTGCTTAATCATGGAAGCTCTGATCACCAATTTCAGGAAAGAGAAATCATTGTTTTAACTTTTGTACTTTCAGTGTTAAGTCAGATGACAAATTGAACAAATTAAACATCTGATACGATCTGACTGAGATCGTCTGAGTGCGCGACAGATAAAAGTCACAAGTTCACGAGTTTCTAACTGCTCGTCACTCACACATACCAGTCAAACAGGAGCGGAGGCGCTCCCCTCTCCTGCCTGACCCCCTCAGCCGGCTCAAGCGCAGCACCGTGCCGTCTAACCTGTCCTTCCTCAATCCCTAATGACTGGCTTGAATTTATATCACGACAATAAAACCTCCCCTGCGCATTCACTCGGTAAACGAAAGGAAAACTTCAGGTCAAAAGCATCAAGACCTGTTTTTATCTGTTTATAAGTAAGGAAACATGTTTTTGGATGCAGCTATTTTAGGTATTCAGCAGAGATACACTCTCAGTAAGTAGATTTATATTCATTTTTATCCTTTGCACACAAGACAAACATTCATTTATCTGGTTCACTGCAATTATGACCTTAGAGACAATTACAAAAAAAATGATTATGATGTTTACACAGCTCTGGCAATAATCAAATCTCATTTGCCATATCTAGATTTAATTAAGTTTTCAGGATCTATAAACACTCATTTTCCATCGTGCTCTGTTGACAGAGCTACTCGGTGAACCACTCCCTCATCAACCCCCAAGAAAATACTTCTTCCCGAGTCTATTTAGTCCAAGAATTGGGAATTAAGACTGATTACTTATTTATGCCGATGATTAACAATGATTAAATGTTCCCAGTGTTGTTTTTAAAACACACACAAAAATGTAATGTTTGATCTGATCCGTGTAGAGCATTGGAGAGCCAACGATTGCATCTGCAGGTCTCTCCGCTTCCATGAGCTCTGTATATGTAATGCAGATGTCATAAAGCCTGATCCGTCACTAAAGACCAAAATTAAAGGTTCCACTCTTCTGACATCACGCCTCATATGCCTGAATACATTAAGCGCTCGAGTAGAGTAAAACTGCTAGTTTTAACCTCTCTGTCGGTATGGAGAGCCGACACGTCAGTGCACGTTTTGCTGAGGCTAAAACCGAGCGCATCAGCGAGGGCTTTCAGAGCCATTACATTCAATATGCACACGTGCCCCTGAGTGAGCAACTCGAGAGAGTCAGCAGCGCGCAGACCACACTGTAATCTCAGCCAGCACCGTGCACTGTAAATGCTTTCTTTCTGCACAAGCCCTGGATCTCCCCCAACTGAGGCCTTTAGAATAAAATGGAATAAAGGTCACACACTACAGGCAAAGTGTTTGTGAGCTCTTATCTTATATCTGACTGGCAATTTGATGAGAGGAATCATATAAAAAGCCACATAGTGCATAATTTCCAATTTTTAAAGTTTGGAAGAGTTTAAGGTGAAAGCTTTTGCTGGCTGGCCCACAGCCATGTCATGCTGGAGGGAATACTGTGAGATTATTTAGACTTTTAAGATACCTTCTCATGGGTTTTAATGACACCCTTTCCAAAGGTTTTGTGACCAGAGGATAAACTTTCCAAGAGACAGGGTGTCAATTTCTTGCTCATTTCAGGGATATCATTAAACTCTAGGAACCCCCCCCCCTCAAAAGATGGCTACAAATTAGCTGTAGGTAAGAAGTAAAACTACCCTCTGTCTTAGAGCACAGTCAAGTTAGCAGTTTACGTACATGTCTGTCCGGGCTCATATATAACGTTGCATATTGTTATGCAAGTGCTCAGGCATTTTGATGCAGCCTTTTTTGCAGGGGATTAGAATCTTTGGGAGTTGTATAATCCAAGTTCATACAAATTCTGTGTCATGATTGAAAATACAAAGGATTCACGGCTCAAAAACAAAGAGTCAATTGAAAAAAAAAAATGAGATTATTTCCAGGTTTTTACCTCACTGGAATGAAACATGACGCGGTAGAAAAAGCACTTGGAGAGTGCAGATCTCCACCAAGGCCGAACAATCCCCTCCTGCGATAAAGATCCTTTTAAAAAGAAATCCTGGAACCAGGCAACGATCCAGATCATCATCAAAATCCAAAAAGATGATCCTTAGGCCAACGCCCAGGTTTTCCTGAAAATTCATAATCTGTTTGTAACCTTTCGAGTTGTCAAACTGAGTTATGGAATAAATAAACTAACAAATAAAAAAAAAGAACACTGGCAAAAACATAAACTCACTGAAAGAGGTAAAAATAGGAGAAAAAAAATTTGATTCCTCTTCTGAAAATTTCAGCAATGTTTTTTTTGTGAATTTTATGTTACATCAAAGACATTAAAGACTTTTAAGACATCCTCCTTGGGGGATGTAATAACTGCTAGTTAACTGTCACATTCTTACCCAACAGAAAAAAAACAAAAAAAGTGAAGGAACAATTAACCTCATTTATCATCATTTTTCTTTTAAGTCATGTAAAAGCTAACGCGGCTACAAAAGGCTCTTTGCTCCTTCTGATGGTTGAAAACAAAAATGCCACTTTCATCCCCATTGACAGAAGCGTCAAACGGCAGCAGGCAAGGCCCCGGGGACGGCTCAGGGCTTTAAGCACCACTGAGGATCTGGATCTGGATCCAGATATCCCTCACTTGATCTGTGTGATCGCTCCACGCTGAACAGCTCAAAATGAGTCTGGTCAGTGAGCGCCGGTCGCTATGAGCACGCTCGGATCATCCGTTACGCTGACGACTCCATTCTCTGTCACGCAAAACCTCTTGTCATCGATGCACTTCAATACTGGACCGTTTCCTCCTTCAGTCAAGATCTTGAGCTCTACGACTCTACGAAGTTCCCACTTCTGATAGAAGTTGTGCTAAAATGAATGCATTCCCCAATTTCATATTTTGCATTTGGTGACTGTATTTCCTGTAAAGCATCTTTCAGTGTCTACAAAAGTGCTGTATAACTCCAATCACTTATCATTAAAATTACTGATCCCCTCTAACATCTGCAAGTACTCCTGGTGAACTCTGATCCTCACTTTTAAAGGACCACAGGCAAAGATATCTGTGTTGGCCTGAAAACTATCAAGTCTCATGCACACATGAATAAATGAACATTCGCGCGCGCAGTGGTGGTCGTGTGTACGTTGATGGTGTCAAGGACACGTGCAGTAAGTGCAAAAACCGCAGCTGCAGGTGAGAAACCAGGGCCAGAAGCAACCACATAAGTTACAAAATGATGCCACGCACGGTTAGGCGATGACTTGGAGGCCACTACGTGACTCGGGACCGTGAGTCACGGGCCTACCGCAGCGGCAGGCAGGGTGACATCATTCTAGTCATCATCCTCGTCGCTCGGGTGTCTGTGGAAAGCGCCCAGTGTGCACGAGGGGGGCTACTTTCCGAAAATCACGTGACATTCTGGTACTCTGCAGGCTTCAGCCAACTCGAAAAATACAGCCTGCAGGTCCAAACGGTCCTACGGGAGCAAAATGTGGAGGTGCTGGCCGGGATCGTATTCGATGCGGAGGAACCACTCTAGCAGATGATGCGAGCGCAGACACGCCACCGGTCTGATAAAGCACCCAGAATGCGGCTTGTCTGCACCTTCATCGACGCTTTGTGGTTCAGATCGGGGCCAAGTGCCTGCCAGTGCGCCTCTTGCATACTAGGGCGCCCACACGGGCGTTTCGAGGACTGAACCAAGTCGGAGAGCAAAACAAATGTGCAACACACCGACAATAATCCCCACCCGCCGAAGAAATGCGAGCGAACCCGCAGCGTGCACGACCCTGCGGCCGAATCCGAGCAGCCAAAGTGCGAGAACGTAAACAGAGCTATTATGTGCCCGGTCCTGCTGCTGGCTGCTGCGGATCGACGAGCAGCCCGCGGGGAGGTGAACTCTGACGGGCCTGCGTGGGTGGTGGAGACCCGTTCGGCCGCTCTGCAACCGCTGCTTACCATACGGATCCGTAGGCTCCAGAGCCGACCGGGGACAGGTTCTGGTACCGCTCCGGGACCTCCCACATGGTCTTGTTGAGCTCCTGTCGGTAAAAAGTGGGTCTCTCCTTGTGCGACATTCTGGCGGATTTAGTCGCCGCACGGGGACCAAAAACAAGGCGGCGGAAACTTCTGCCCTCTTTCCCCGTGTGGTACGACGTGCTGCGGCACCGCTCCTGGAGGACAAAACACGGGGAAACTTCGGCCGCCCTGTCGTGCAAATTCGGTTCAGCTATGCAAAAACCAGTATTCCCTTCTCTGCGTGCACGTCGCGGCGAGGAAACTTCCTCTATTCATGGAGCTCAGTCCAGACGAGGCTTTGCTGAAATGTTCGCCCTCCTCTGTTCCAAGCTCGCTCCACTGGAGCGCGCGGAAACGTGAACGCGGGCGCGCCTCTGACGAGAATCGTTTTCTCGCGAGAACTGGGTCGCGAGAGGCTGACGAGCTCTGACATGAAACTATCAGGATAGAAGGTCCAGCGGCTGTTTGTTATTTGTTTATATAATACAGGCAAAGCAACATCATGAACAGATCGTTTCATGGAGGAAATACGTACAGCCGTTGGCGGAGTATGTTTTATAAGCAGTACTCTGAGTTTTTGCATTTATGATGTAGAGTTTTCATCTTTTTTATATTTATCCCTTTTATGCTTCTGAGATTCTATGCACATATACATTCTATGTACCCTTTTACTGTGAAAACATGGCCTCACCCACTTTTGTACTGGCCCACTCAAAATACACGGCATCACAGCGAAGTTTTATAAATGCCCAGAAATTGCCTGACAACAGCTACACACTAAAAATACAAAGAGCATAGTGTCTGCAGTCATTCTCATGCACTTCTAGGAATTACCTTTATCATGAAATCATGTATTTTTTTGTTCAAGAAATGGAATTATGACCGTTATAAACAGCTACAAATTTGAAAAGAGCAAGGGAAGTATGACAGTTCAACATATTTAGATTCTCTACTCATAATAATGATCACAATGTCATTATCCAGTCCCAACAACCTGGGCATCAGCTTGTAAAGCAGGGTTTCCAAATATATCCATGAGTGCATTCATGTGAAAGTGACATGGAAAAGTCTACAGGCAGCAGAGCAACAAAGACCAAAAAACCAAAAGCAGTTGTATGTAGCAAATACAGGAAGAACTGACGAGAAAGTATTAAGCTGAACAGGGCATGTGTGGATCCGATTGGATTTATGCATTAGCCCAAATTAAATGTGTCTCATATATGCATTGTTATGGTGTGTGTATTGAGTTTCAGCCTAATCAGTGTTCAACAACACTGTAAAAATGATTTTAGAGCAAATAAAAGACAAATAGAACTAGAGAAATGACTGCCTGGCGGTTATATACCTCCGCACAGGATACAAAGTGAAAGTTAAAGTACAGAAGTGGGTCAAAGACTGGGGTGGTTGATGTAATTTTCTGACTCATTTAATATTTCTGCAGTTTAGCAGGTGCTTTCAGCAGTTTTCTCTAATTTCATTCAGCATCCATATGTTTATACCGGGAAAATTACATTTTTCTAGTTAGTCTAGTCCTCCACCATAAACTGTTAAAATTCTCAGCTCTTTAAAGACATTACAGCATTGTGTTTTCTCATTGCCATCTTTAATACAGCTTTTCCTGGGATTTGGGATTGTTTTAGCTCGGAAACTGTTTGCAACGCTAATATATCAATCTCTGACGTTCTTTGATGTCTTCATGTAAAAACTCTCTCTTTAATGTCTAAAGCATACAATACATCAAAGAAAAAAACATCAATTTAGTCGCTCATGACTTTTCTGGCTCTTCATTTCACATTTCTGCCATTCAGCAAATGTCAGCAGTATTGTGCGTTTTTGCCAAGAAACGCAATTTTCTTGTACAGAGATGGATTTTCTTACCATATTAGTGCACATTGTTAATACAAATAGACAATAAACAAATGTTGTGTGCTTAAAATTTTACTCAAAATTGCATCACTCCCCCCCCTCCCAAACAATTTCTTCCTATAAAAAAAATAAGGTGGCAGAATTAAACACAAATTAATATCCTGTATTCAAGATGGCATGAGAAGCACCATCCCCATTTGGCATTGCATTTAAAACTTCAGGCAATTCTGATATCTAATTTTCACAATATGTTGAGTAATTACTCTTGTGCACACTGTGACATAAGTTTGACTCCTGTGTGTATGCAACATTTAAAAACATTATCAGATGCCAAAGGAAGTACAATATACACCTTGGCAAAATGTGTATTTCAAACCTAATCCACAGTTTGATGCAAAGACAGCACTGGTAAAGAGAAGCAAAACAATGTCAAATGTAAATGTACATGACAACATCTTCATATATTAGCTTTGTTTACCGTCCCCTCCACCAACGACAGAAGGAATACAGAAAAAAAAAACAAAACAGCATAGTTGGGAGCAAGAAATGATCAGTTTACTAACATGTACCTGACAAATTCATATTGGTCATACCAAATATATACAGCTAAGCTATATTTAGGTTGTATACATATAGTATAAGGTATAATGCACACACTGCCCTTCAATTCTCTTCAGTATAAATATTTATGGGGTGTTGATGAAGACAACCAACAATTTTACCCTACAGAAAGATACCATGTGACCCAACAGGCGCTCTCCTCTGTGGGATAGATTCAGGTAGCCCTTCATGTCTCGAGTGCACACTCATTATTAGTGGAGGAGATATTGTACCCAGTCCCCAGAAGGGGGCAGCACTGCCCTCATCTTTCACATGGGTCCACAGAGCCAGTTGGGTTTCATCAGTCATGTAACCCAAAAGGTGTCCCACAACATGGATTAGCACATGACTGCAGAGATGAGTCCATCCGCAGCCTGTGCCCGTCCAGTCTTTCCCAGGTCCAGGCTGATTCTCATCATTTCAAGAAGGCCACGTAGAAAGCCATGGCCAAACAGGAAAGTGCCACGGCAATGTGAAGCCGTGTGCCAATTATCGCAGCTAGGAAGAGAGAGGTGAGATCGGAGGGAGACGAAAACAATATTACAGGTCAGCTACAAACATACAGAACATAAAGAATATAGTAAAGCATGTAAACAGATGACAGGTGTGAGGCGAGTGCTCCACACAGGAGATACTTCCTAAAACAGATCAATCTAACATTACAGTGTAATCTGGTAATGTTTTAGCAGTGGAACATTTTATGCTGTTGTTATTTGAAGTGACTAATGACTCAATTTGGAAAAAAAACATCGACTAAGGTTTAAGTTCAGACTTTAAGCTGTCACCACAGAGGTCACCTTCCTCCAGGGCAACAAAATGACAAAATTCAACAACACTGCACAGTTTTTACAACTCGGGCAGTCTTGAAGACAATAGCTGGAACTGACCATTTCTGGAGTCCACTAAGGTCATATCAACACACAAACATAATTATATAACTTTACAAAATTTATTAAATTCTGCATTTTATAATGACATGATGCACAAAAAGGAAAACTACATTTTTGAAACATCTGCTGCTATAGTTCCAGAGTACAGCAGGAGAAATAGAACCAGGTTCTGGAAATGATTTTATCAATAAAGGTCTGGTTAATCGGGAGTAGACAGCATCCGCTATGTATGCAGACAACCACATCCAAGGTGCAACAACCACAATCACTGCATGCATGCATGTACTCACAGAGGTAGCACACATGCTGTGTTAACTGACTGACGAGGGAAGCCTCAAGACATCTGAACAGCCCTAACAAGCTGTTTCAGTCATTGATGTGCATCTCTAAGGATTTTAAATACTGAAAATGTGTTTTTTTTATAAAAATAAAACTGTTTATTGAAAATGTGTCGCTCACCACTGCTGTTCCTCTACCAGCCTCACTACAATATGGCCTGGTGAACTGAATGTAAAGGCTTTACCATAAAATTGATTTCATTTTTTGGTCTTGTTACATTTAGATATAAAAGGGTCGAGAAATTTACACTGCTTACAAAAAAATGTTCATCCGCACTAATATTAAAGCAGAAATTTTTTTGTACAGGGTCCCATGTTGATAATATTGCAAATATAAAATATCCAATGACACCATAGGTTGGAGAGGAATATACAGTATGATGACTATTTTTCTCATCTGTATAAACAATGAAACACGAGTCCATCTCTCAGGTTAGATGACCAGAAGATGGCAAAAACATTAGTGACATATCCCAGTCCCACCCCGTTTTGATTAAACTACTTCAACCTGGATTTGTTTGCAAGAATCAATTTTGTGTATTCCCATAGGGGGATTCTGTAAAGAAATTTGATGCATTTTTTTTGTCTTTTACTAGTGTATAGCTACCTTTGTAGAAGACACCCCACACTCCTTTCTTCTCTGACAGCAGCCAGCTGTTGAGGCGAGGCACCTTTTTGAGGTACGCACAGGTGCAGATGAACAGCAGCCCAAACACCAGGATGCCATCAAAAGAGTACACTGTGGAAAGGCGAAGACCATTTTCTTATTTTACCCTACAGTTAACTCAACGTATTCACGCAGCACAACAGAGTCACCATATCAAATGAATATTTTGTACTGTTCAAAGTAGTTTAAAAATACCAAATACGCTGTTTTTTCAATTTTTTTTTTACACGTGGAACTGTGTTGTTGACTCGGTTATGTCTGGAGTTGTTTGCATTTTACAACGTTTATAATCTAACCTTCATATGACCAGTGACCGAAAAAAAAAACCAAGATGAAGTTTTGCAGACTAAGTACAGTTACAGTCCATGCTAACAGGTTTTTGTGCCATTATAGAGCAGTGCTTAAAACTAGCAACGGGAATTTGGACCATTAGCCACCGATATCCCAATGTTAGTCCGACCAAATTAGCAAGAAACCTTTTAGCCTAGAAATACGGCGTCAATGATAGGAGACTGTCTATAAGCAAGCCAAACTCTAAACTCAATATGCAACAATGACACTGTTAAAATTAATAAAGGGGATATAGCTTTGGTGTCAATACACTAGCAGCAATACTCGGGGGCCACGTCTACAGCTAACTTAGCTTCCCCGTTAGCCTTCCGTTCCAAAAGTGGCTAGTCCTATCACTCGGTCTTTTACGATTATTACAGCAAAAACAACCTACCATTTGTCATATTCGCAGTTTGCTCGATGACTATATTATGGAACTGTTTCTTCTTCGTATTAATTTACCGCCCCATGTGTTACAAAGTCCAAACGTATTGCGGTGTACTTCGCTGTCACTCGGCTCTCATATCCGGTTTTACTGGCTTACGAGCTTCTTCTACGTTTGAAGTTATCCATATAGAATTACTGCCATCTAGTGGAATTCTGTGATACAACAATCCAGACGATAGACATAATTCTTTGCAAGGGCTCGGGATCAAAAAAATATCTGTAAATTTACAGGTGCGGGTAGGGATATAGTAAACATAATGAGGGCGGGCAGGGGAAGAATACGTTTTGTAGTCTTGGTGTTTCAGCTGAAGGCAACTGGACTTCTTATAGTTCCTTGAAGACGTTTCACCTTTCATCCAAGAGGCTTCTTCAGTTCAGTTTGTGGTTTTTAAGGAGAAAGCAGAAATGAAAAAATAATGTGCCGTATTTAGTCATCCTAAATTAACTGAAGTTCACGTATCTGGAAGGGATGACCCGTAATGGCCCCTGGTCAGACAGATAAATAAATAGATACAAACACACCTACAGTTCATTTTCAAACTGTCCTTCACAAATGGCCCAACCAAATCTTTAAAATTTCAAAAACTGATCCCACAGTGCATCAAAATGTTTGACAGTGAACAGTACTGAAAACATATACCACATACTCTCAAGAAATGATGAATTACCAATATTAACAGAGAAATTGGAACATTTTGCTATGGCAGATAAAGTGTGAAAAATGTCAGAATTTGAAAAATAATTTTTTTTTTTTTTTACACTATTTTCATTTGTATCTTCATGTACACAATTGGATTCAGTCAGTAGAGTACCTCAAATTTCTCCTTAAGTAAATCTATACTTGCACACTGCACGTTTCTCATGTAAAGAAGCAGCACAGTGAACAGGGGACAAGGGTGCAAAGTAATGAAAACACTTGCTGTGCTGCAGTTCTGAACCTGGGGGGGGACACCTTGGGCAGATCAGCGGTGAAGGTGGGATTAAACTGATCTTCCACCCACACCAGAATGAGCTGACACCATCATATAGCCACCTCCACTGCATCCCCGGCGGACCGCCTTTGAGCACTTTGTGCTGACGGACATCAGCTGAGTGCGCCCTGTCAACAGAACTTCAGCTTCAGGCACTTAAGATGGAACTGAATCCCTGAGCTTATCTGTCAGACTGTGCATATTCTGGTTATTTCCACTATACTTTTAAACCAAGATAATACGCTTGGAGCTTTCTCTATAATTATATAAAATAAGAAAACAGAGCAGAAGACAGGGAATTATTCAGGTTGAGTAATGCACACACCTAACCTCTGCATCCTGCTCATATTAACTGCATCAATACATTTTATTTATAATGCATGTATGCTCCATTCAGCAAAATATATTGTTTTCACCTGTTTAATGGTGTGTATATTTTGCTTCCCAAGTAGCATCAATTGCTTCTCCTCTTGCCATATGAACTTTGCTAATGCTTAATCCCTAAATTCGATATATGTTGTGGCAGATCACTCACCTGATTTTGACAAATACCCTAATAATCCCCCTTTTTATATGTTTAAACAGTCTGTTTTAGATGAGTTGGTAGATTTAACACTGAATCAGAGTTTAAAGTGGATCTGGGATATACTTCACTTCCCACAGTGGCTGTTGGATCCACATGGACCTAAAAGCTATATTTGCCTTGTTGGTGCTCCATGTTGCTGTCTCCAAATGTTTACTTTACATGAACTCCCTAATCCCTCCATATGTCGCTTGCCTCTCAAGAGACAACAGAAGTTTCTCTCCTGAAGGGAACCAACAGTTGCAGGAGAGTTAATAAGATTTGATCACAGGACGAGGTTCAGCTCAGCCCGTGCACCCTGACAAAAACACTTTCTGCCCCGTCCTCTTCACATGTCGCCTTCCCAGCCATGCGTCTCTACCACAGCACACAGGTAAGACTGACTTTATCGTCATTTCTGCGCGTGATGCAGTTTAACAGGCCAACCATGTTAAATTTGACTGAAAATAGTCATGATTAAATTCAGGAAAATGGACGAGTCATCATATATTCTATATACGTATTTGGTTCAAATACAAACGATCTGCAGGAGACGAGGCTCACGCAGCCTTTATAAGGTAGTCACAAAACCTATAAAACATGTCAACTACATAGCTTCTTATGCAGAAAACATTTAGACTTAATATAACGCACAAATTAGGCTGATTACTTCCGATTCCCCTGGGTCCTTTGTTTCACCATGTTGATCACTGTTATAACTGTGTGTGGATTTGCACGTATTAAGTTCTAAAATATATATATATTATACAGTTTAAAGGATCTCAAATTGAATTGACATGTTTGCTTTGCAAAAGGCAGCTCTTCCAAATCCAAGAGGTAAAATGAAAATAAAACTTCATCCAACTTTGAAGTGTTCTTTTCTTTTCGTGGATCTAAATCTGCGGAATGAGCTTCACATTTAGTCACGAGAACACATGTAACTTGAACGTTCTTAAACTTAGCGACAAACAGAAGCTCTTCCTGTGGTCTGGACCAGTACAGGATACAAAACAAGGCTGTGTCTCTGCTGGATGATCCCGCCACGCCAGCCTAGTGAGAACCAACAGCAGGGGGCCTGTGACCTCATTAAGCCAAGGTTGCTGCCACATCTCGCTGTCGCTTCTCACCAACATGAGGCCCTTCACCGAGAGCTAGTGCCCTGCCACAGACGGTAAGAAAACACATCTCGGTTCGCCCAGGCAGCAGATATATGGTGACGGAGGTATACACAAACGACACCTTAGTCAAAGAAAATCCAGATCAGCATTTCACAGGCGTCCTGCTGCAGCAAAGGTTCCTCTGTCCAGCTGTCCAGTATTTCGGTCGTGGATAAGCAGCATGTGTTGGGAAGACATCCTGCTAATCTCTCCATAGGGCCAGGCCAGTGCTCTCTCTCTCTCTCTGCTTTGAGAAAGCAAAATGTACTATAGAAAGCTATCTGAAAGCCAACAAAACATCGTTAGTAGTTCTTAAGCGAGAGCCTTCAGAATGGGCTGTGATGGAAATCTTTACTTATGCTGTACTTATGTAACACCTAGGAAAGCATTTGTGTATTCTCCTATAATTTAAGCATACAAGTGTCTGCACATAATGATTATGCTGCTTGCATATAACAGACATACAAGTGCTGCACAAGTTCTGCAAATCCTAAAGGTTGTACGTACACTCACATGCATGAACATAGACACCCATTCATCATTTGTACATAGATACATCCTGACCCCAGTGTTCGACAGAACACTCTGCTCTCAGCTTACTGACTGTTGACAGTTTCCCCCTTGTGCACTTGGTATAATAAAAGCTCCAGCTTGCAACCTATTTTGACTTAGAGTCATTGACTCTCTGACTTCCACAGATTGATTTTCAGCTCGGAACCGAACGATAATTTGTAACCAAAGCCTCCGCCACACGGGCCTTCGTAGAAACGAGAGCCTTCAGAACGTGCCCGAGTTTGTCTGTATGAGAGGAAGCCTGAAACGTGTCCAAACTTTATCCTTATGACGAACAGCTCAAAGGGACAGATGAGGTCCAACCATCTGGTACGAGGAGAATGTTCCTCGATGTCACATACTTCAGATTGGGTTTCGAGAATTATATTTAACCATAATGCATCAAGTATTCTGTGTGAATATCAAGCAAAAAAAAAAATTATTCCTGGATAAAATGTCTTTAAAAAATACAGTTAGACTATTCTTAAAAAGCCATTCTATCAAGTACTCTTCCAAGCAGATCTGCTTTTGTACATGGAATTTTATCACACGTGTCCATTTAACATACAAGTGAAAGGAACACATTTACACTTTTCAAATTTTTTTTTTTCATAAAACATTGAGGGAAGCAGACCAAATAACAAACACTGAAATGCCATCATCGTGCTGTCGATCATAAAAATGATTTCAAACCATGCTCTTTTCTGCAGTAATTTCTCATCTGTTTCCACTGAAAGACATTTCACCCTTTAATCAAGGCTGTGTACAGTTCACAAGTTTTGGGACACAGCTACCGACGGCGAAGGGTAAGTGAGGTTACACAACTTAACAGAAAAATCAAGTAGTCATTAAAAAACAATTCATGGCCTTTATAATTCTGTGTCTTGTTTTAAAAAAGTGACCAAGTGCCAGCTTGCGGTCTATAACAAGTTTTGTGAGTTGCCCTGCTGACATTCACCAGTTGATTTACCAGAATGATTCTGGAGAAAGAGTCCATTCCACTTCAACACTTTGGGCCACCAGCCTAACGATAACGAACCGTCTTTCTCTAGAATCACTCACGCGTAATAACGTGGATGAACACAGAGACAGTGAGTATGGCTCCTCTTCACTAGTGCATCTCAAAAAAAGCAGAGTATCGTGGACAAGTTCATTCAAAAGAGATAAACTTTTATATTCTACATTAATTACACATAACGTTTGGTATTTCAATTCTTTTTTGTTTTGATTCTGATTATGTTAAGTTACACAGTGAAATATTCTAATATTTTGAGATGTGTGGGTTGTTTTTTTTAGCTATTGTTCATATTTACCAAAATTAATATAGAACATATTTTTAGTTTTACATGTAATGTGTCTAGAATATGTTAAATGTTCACTTTCTTAAATAACTGAGGAAAAATCACGATGCTCTAAAATTTTTTGATATGCACTCGAGTAGCTTTGTATAGCAAATATTTGTTTGCTGCTAGTTCAATGTTTACAATCTCGGAGAACTATTAACCTTTAAACTCACACCGCTGCAATATTAACAAGGCCTTTTGAATTCAACACATTCAACCATTTTTGCCAGAACCATGCGTACCACTGAATGTAAACAAGTTTCACATTTAAATATTGAACATTTCTGAATCTCTCAGTTCCGAGCGATGTAATACCGTCTCCGCCATACACATTTATAAATAGAAATTCTCCTCATATGCAGCAACCAGAGCCACTGTGCTCATCTCCCAACTTAATATCACTGTGTTGCGTTTGCTGCAGAATAAATAAACAATAAATAAAGGACAAAAAAATTGTTCTCACAGGAAATGTAGACATCATGGCAGGGTAAAAACCTCCGATCTGTGTTTCCCTGCATCACCTACAACACTAAAATAACCATACAACAAATCTCCTAGTGTTCAAAATATTTAGCAAGCAATGAAGTAGAAGAAGTACAGAGGAAAAAAACTAGGCCACCGACATGGTAAACTGGCAAAGAGAGCACTAACATTGGCATGGGTTCAATTAACAAGGCTGAAGGAGTATACAAGTCAAAAGAGACACCAGACTGAAGTTGGCATGCTGAATGAGAATTTAGGGGTAGTATTTTGGAGGCAGTTTTCCATTGTTACACCAAACTGTACTTTTTTATCATTTCAACTAAAATGGTTTAGAGACCGTCATCCAATTTCCTCAGGTTTTTCTCTCAATGCAAAATACACAATAAGACACTGCACCAAGACTCAGACAGATAGTTACAGATACTGTTTAAAAAAAAAGCTTTAAAATTTGTGAAAACAGAAAAAAGCCGATGTCACTGATCCTTTTCCTCCGACCAGATAAATATTTAGACCAGGACTAGCTCACAAAACTCTATGATTAAAGTAAACCTACTCTCAATGAGCATAGATTTTCTAAAACCCAGGGATTAGTAAAGAACTGCTTTTGACTTTTCAGAGCCTACATAATATAAATGAAGTTAAATAACCTTTTCACCTTCTTGCAATGCAGCCAAAGGCTCTCCAAATGTACAACTGGGTATTTTTCATAGCAGACACCCAATACACATTTTCCATGGTGTAACAGTGGAGACCTGGTCAAAAATCAACATCCCTTAAACATTTCCCAACTTGGAAGAAATGAATCAGAAGCTAACTCCAGAATGTATCAAGGTCAAAAGTTAAGGAATGCCATCCTTCCTTTGGCAACACTGTGAGGGTGGCACACTCCAGTCATACATATAGGACAATCGCAGTTTGACTTCTTCCTTACAGAGTCTGCCGTCACGCTGCAGAGTTTGGTGCTTTTCCAACATGTCTTCCAAGCTCTGCTTATGTGTCACCAAATATTTGTTGTTGCAACCACGCGATTTATACTCTGTGTCGAAGCGTGGGTCGTGCATCCGACGAACATCCACCGGTGCCAGCCAGGCACCCAGAGACACATCTTCACTCTGCCACGTCTTGAAGTAGGCTGCATTAAGATGCACATAACGTACCAGGTCAGCGGAGAGGATGTAGCCCCCGCCCAGTGCGTAGGGCAGGTAATAGTCACAAAGATCCCAAGTGCTTTCTCTCCACTTCCCAGCTGTTTTCACTCGCCCTCTCCCCGAGAAGAAGCCCCAGTACAATCGGTTGGGCTCTTTCCCCTTCAGCTCCTCCTTAAGGAGGTCCAAGCGAGCAAATGTGTCATCATCTGCTTTGAGGACGAACTTGAACTCCACATTCTGGTCCAGCCAGGAGTACATGTGAAGCAGTTTAATTGTTAAGTTCTCGTATGAATCTCGCAAGTCAGGCAACAAGAGCAAATCATTGTGCCGCCCTTGCTCTGTGTTGAGGTTCTGAAGGTCCTCGTTGGAAAGCCCTTGAGTTCCCACTACAAACATGGCCAGAACATCAGAGTCCCTCTTGGCCAGCCAAGTGCTGCGGATGATGCTCCTTCGTTCTGTGTACTTAGGTCCGGTTGTGATGAGGACCACAAGGAATGCTGATAAGTCTTTAGATGTAGAGGGGGCATGCTCTTCTGGACGGGAATGCAAAGCTATCGCACGAGGAGCTTTTCCTGGAGGATCCTGCTGGCCCTGCTTAAGGGTTTCTGAGGTACACTTGGCTAAAAAGACCAGGATGACAGCAAAGCTGCAGACAGTGCCTATAACTAGTGCTGTCTTGTGGCGGCACAGAAGGCGCAACAGATTCATGGTCTTGAGTCTGGAGCGAAAAAATAAAAGACTGTTAATATGAACGTAATGAATGTTTAATGTTGATCAATTATCAGAACAATGCAATGACACTGTTTGTAGGCATCTACAAATAGTTTTGACAAAGCTGCAAGTTGTTTTTCATCACATTAAGAATTAGATATGCTTGAGTGTGCCCATTATTTGCTTTAGGTCGTTTTAAGGCCGTTAACAGATGTAAAAAAAACATGTATGTGCATTACATAATTTGCTGTCTGTGTATGGTAACAACTGTTCGGCACAATTAACTAGTGTTTATGTGTGTCAGTTTTCATTCGAGCAAGTTAGTAAAATAACAGAATATTTTACTCTGTGTATCAGATCAATTTATGAGCAGTAATGAATTAAATTATATCTATCAGTTACTGTTACCTTACTGAAATACCAATTCCGCCAAAGCCAGATCGGGCCCAGATTTAGCTAACGCTAGCTACCGAAATAAGACCCTCTGCGCACTTTCTGAGACCACTCCGCTCAATGAAAACACACACGGGCCGCTCATGTTGCTCTAAACACGGAACCCGCCACTTTTGGGGTTTAGAGGAGTCGGTCTAGTAAGCTACAATATGTTGATTAGTCCTCTTCCAAACGAGCTGAGCGTGCCGTCGATGTATTCATTTTGTTGTCTCTTAGTTAAAATCCAAATCAGTCGTGTGCGGTGTAGCGGTGACGAAGCGGAAACGGAAGTGAAGCGCCACAAATGCATTGACCGTACCAAAGTCTTTGCTAGAACTCGCACGTTATCGGCAAATGAAGTGATGACTCTGGGGAGAACCAGAGCAGTGTTTGCTTCAAGTTAATGGTGCCGAAGCAGCCTCTGAAAATATAACGGTCGCGTTCTTTTTTGGAGGATTTTTTTTTTTAAAATATGCAACCGGAAGCCTGACCTTTATCGTGGGCATGACGCTTATAGTTTTGCGTTGGTTAGAAAAAAAAATGGCAGAATTTTAACATATCAGCAGTGTTGCGCTCCTACTTACCATGTCAGAAGTAAGCTTGCATGAACATGTAACGCCGAGCTCGTCGTTTGATGTGTTTATATTTATTACGGTGTAGTTTTGCAGCACTAGCTCACTGAACAACCTGCTAGCCAACTGTCGCCAGCGCTGGTGGACGAGGACGGTGGGAGGCGATGATGGTTGGAAGAGGCAGCCGACAACCGAGGACTTGTCCGGTTTTGTTCGCCATCTTCCTCCTAATTTTGAGCGGACACTTGGTCAGAACAGCTTCCGAACATGACCCCTACAAAATCCTGGGTGTCAGCAGGAGTGCGAGCCAAGCAGAAATCAAGAGGGCGTACAAGAATCTTGCCAAAGAATGGTGAGTAGCTAACTGACATCAAGTCCATCACGTCCCGGCTGTCGCACCGCCATTCAGTCGTTGGTGAACATTGAACACACGGTCGGCGTTGTGTTTCTGATTTACTCAGAGCTTTTTTTTTTTTTTTAACCCTGTTTGACCTAAAACTGTTCGGTCTCTTTTAGGCACCCAGACAAGAACAGGGACCCGAAAGCTGAGGACATGTTTATAAAGATTTCGAAGTCATATGAGGTGGGTGAACGTCAATCAAGTCATTTACTGTATTCAAATACATGCTCCGGATGAAACCGCCCCCCCAGTCAGTGGCGTTTCTAGGAGCTGACAAGCACTGGGCTCCACTACCCACTACCCACTACCCACTTCCATATCATCTCAAATAATCTAGGACAAAAATATCAAGATGTCCTTCTGCATCTGATCCTATTTTGCATTACACAAACCAGCATGGTTTTCTGGTTGTTCATACCCAGAAGGCCTCCACATCGACTTAACCATTGTGATAGCGCAAGGAGGGTCATGGTTTATTGCTGGATGACAGCACATTTATCTAAGTGCTACATATATTTTGTGACTTTTGTCTTTAATGAATACATAAACACCATGCATGAAGTGAAATCCAAATTGTATGCGTAGTTTATGCAATACTATGCATGTTGTACAAGTAGCTGCCGTTCATACCAAAAGAAAAAAAACGTGATTTGGGAAAAAAAAAAAAAAAGCAGTGGAGGTCTGGTGGTAATCCCAGAAAATCCTTGCAGTATACTACTGCAAACATCTTAAATTGTTTCCACCAACCAGAAAATAATGATTTTATTTAATTGCAGTTGAAAAAGTGTCTAGTGTAAATTCAAACATTGTGGCGAGAACGCTGTTTCAAAAACATTCACCCCTTTTTAAAAATAATGTAATGTGCATGGTGCAAATGCTTTTAAGGTGACCTGGACATAATTTACACAACGGCAGTTTGACTGTATATAAACCAGTTGAGGAGAGGTGTGCTGCTGTGCACCTGTATTTGTGTAGTGATGCGCAGATTGCAGTTGGTTGTGCTCAAAGATTATCGTTCTGTTTAATAGCAAAGAGTACTTGTGGGAGAGCTGAATAATACATTTTCAATGAGTGCATCTCCCATGCATCTCAGAATTCTAAACTGATACATAACACTTATTTTGATACTTGACAAAAAGAGGAAAATTCTTGGGCACACAAAATAGGATTAACAGTCTACACATGGTGCTGGTACAGAACAAGTCACAGAACACATACGGACATATTTTTACTATTGTTTGTCTGCAGCCTTGGGTTGAAAATCTGATGGGAGATTTGTTTGTTTATAGCTTTGGTACTTTCAATACTGTCAGCTGTGGATATTAAAACCATAATGATTAAAAGTTATTGCTACATGGACATTATTTTTTTAGCGTCATATTCCTCCTACCTCTCTCAGATTCTGTCTAATGAGGAGCGAAGGTCCAACTTTGACCGCTATGGGCAGATGGATGAAAACCAGCCAACTGGCCACTCGCAGTATCACAGTTTTCGTGGATTCCAGAACAGCTTCTACTTCGATGAGTCCTTTTTCCATTTCTCAAGGTACTTTATGTTCAGATCTTCTACCGCTTCCAAGGTGCTTATGTATTCTCCCCTTTCTGTCTTTCTGTTGTTTGACTTGTTAGCAAGATTATGCAAAAAGTACTGGATGGATTTCAGTCAAACTAAGATGGAGAATAGGCCAGGGGAGAAAAAACAAAACATAAACATTTTTGCTTTCGATCCTTCTCCAGGTCCAGAGACTTTGCAGACAGCAAGTACCTGCTTCATCACGCACAGTTTAACAGCGATGTTCTTCCAGACAGCTACAAGAGGCCGTATCTGATCAAAGTGACCTCTGAGTGGTGCTTTGCATGCATCCACATTGAGCCTGTATGGAAGGAGGCTGTACAGGAGCTGGAGCCACTTGGTAAGTCTGCTGTCACACCCTGAGGGTCAGTATTTGCTCTTCCAAAAACATGAGGAAGGTGGTTTTTCAGTCCCAGGCCATTTGGAAAAAAGTAATTCTCACATCACAGCTACATGTAATGGCTCATTATGAGCATAATTAATCACATTGGTAGTTATGTTGTGTTCAAGAAAATACCACAGAAAATAAATATTGCCAACAATTTATTTGTATTCATGCTATTATTATAGTCACACACATCTACTCCTCAAATGGTGATACATAAAATATACCAAAAAAAGAGACCAACATATTAGTTAGTTTAAGTAGCAAATGCAACTGAATATGCACCAATCTAGTACAACATCCTTTTCAACTAAATATAGTGGCTGTCCAAAACAAAAACAAAAAAAACAACACACTCTAGTATTTAATTGGAGCCCCATTAGCTTTGATTGCTGCATTCATTTGCTCTTGTATTAAACATTGCTGTGGGTTCTACTGTCTTGGGGTTTTGTTTTTGATTTGATTTCACCAAATATTTAAGTGATCTCCAAACATAGTTAATCTGGATTTTTTTTTTTTTGGATGACTTTTTTTTCCTCGGCGATGATTCACCACCATCCTTCCAGGTTTTAGTAATGCCTTGGACAGTTCTTAACCCAATTTCCTTAGTTGCTTTCTTTGTGTGACGCGGGCCAATAATTTGCCCCTTCTGTAAAATCTTTTCTATGACCACAGATATGTCGTCTTAAGAATTAAGAAGCTGCTCACTGCAGCAGTTAGGGTTGAAGAACTTTTTGTCGCCTGAAAAATAATTAATCGCTGATTTCAAATAGAGGTAAGTGTTGTTGAGTTGGCTGATTTATGTTTTGAGGTGGAGGTGTTTCTCTTAAACCATTGAAACCATTTTTCATTGAAAAATATTGACAAACATGTCTCTCTAGGGCTTTGGCTTGTTTTTGCTGTCACTCTGGTATACAGTGGTCCTGATTCACAGGAATCCAGAGTGAAAATCCATAAACTCGGATTGGTTTCCTACTGTTGTTTTACTGCAGCCGCACAGGGCCGGTTTGGTCACTAACTAATATCATTCATGAATTTGTTCTCTCTCTTTATGTATTTCTTTTTTTTTTTTTTTGCTCAAATTCTCTAGGGTACACAATATAGAGAGTACTTACTGTTTTCCTTCAGTGCAAGAACCCATCTATTTTGTTCTACTAGATAAGTTTGTTTTTCACTGTTTCACCAGGGGTTGGCATCGGTATTGTGGACCTGGGTTATGAGCGTCGCCTGGCCAGCCAGCTTGGAGCTCACCGCGCTCCCTCCATCATCGGGCTGGTGAACGGCAGAGTGACGTTCTTCCACCAGGCTGTGGTACGGGAGCATTTGCGACAGTTCATCGAAGACCTGCTGCCCCACAAACTGGTGGAAAAGGTAAATGTGCCTGACTTAAATACACTAGTGCTAGATATTTTTTCTTTCAATTGGAAGTTATAGAGCTGATCCTAAGGACGAGGAATAATAGTGATTTTGTTTTTCTCATGAAAATGATTCAAAATGTACGCCTGTTTAAGTATGGCTGTCCAGTGTACTATAGTTTAGCATGAATATATTTTTGACCTAATTGCCTTTATTTCCCCAGGTCACAGATGAGAGCTACTTGGCTTTTCTGGCTGGCTGGCAGGCAGAAAATAAGCCCAGCGTTATCTTGTTCGACCACTTCCCTGTTTTTCCTCTACTCTACAAAGTGAGCAACATATATAGGCACCAGGGGTGATCCCAAATAGTCCAATATTCAATGATTCAATATAAGCAGTCTGATTTATCGACCAATCTCACCGTCAAATCATCCCTAAATGACTGACTATATGGGGATGCTGAATGGATGATTTTACATAGATTGTTCGGTTTCTCCCAATAAATCATGATACACAGCATATTTTGGTATAAATTACTGAATTAGTGGTTTTAATTAATCCCCTTGGTGTACATGAATATATCACAACTGTAGAGATGATCGTATTTAGTGGCAATGTCAAAACAGCATCATCACTGGTATTTATTTTTTTAACTATATAAAGGGGCTTTTAAATTGTCACGAGGTAACACTGGAGGCGGCGCATTGCAATGAGGGAGGGGCGGCAGAAGGGGAGTCGTGTCGAAGCAGCACCAAACTCAAATCTGCGCGTTCACGTGGGTGTCAACTGCTTCCTGATCTACTGGCGCCTTCTCATCCTTGAAAAAAATAGATTTGCGACCACCAGTCAGAAGAGAAAAAGAGAAATTACCGAAAAAATTGCTGATTTTGTTGCGCAGGATATGAGGCTAGTGGACATTGTTGAGGGCAAAGGTTTAAAGAAGTAAATGCAGAACTTGAGCCAGGTTACACAGTGCCCCAAAGAGAGACAGTAGCTATGTTTACATGGACACAAATATTCGGGCTGATCAGAATAAAACAATTTTATGTAAACACGTCAATAGCAGCATTAAACTTGGAGGGATGCTCATGTCCTCCTGCTCTCTCCTCCTGTAACTCCACAGCATTATACATTGCTGGGCCCGTAGCTTAATCACAGAGAACAGAAGAAACAAAAGTAGGGCTTCCAGAACCTGATGCAGGTCCATTCTTTAAGAGTGCAGATTTTAAATTCCAGGGAAAGTGCAATTTCTTCTTCTACGGTTATTTCAAGAGAAATTAGACAAATCTGCCCATGTCAAAATGCTGCTAACTAGCTGATTAAAGCTTGGTTCATGCATACGCACATCATGATCGGATTATTTGATTTAGTGTCCCTATATTCAATTGATTTGGAATTTCCAATCCCTCAAATTTTGCTCATGTAAACATAGCTAGTCATGTATATGGTGAACGCAAAATACTCATCCACAAAGGGGGAGATAAGGTATTTAAGGTCACCACCACAAAATTGTCAAATAATGAGTGGAAAAATAAAGAAGTTAACTTGTCTTATGTTTGGTGTGAAGAGAAATGGAAGCCAATATATTAGAATAATAATTAGAAACACGATCATTGAGCAATTAAATAATTGATCCTACTATCAGTTGACAATGGGCAAGTTTTGACCAATTAGATTCAACTATAATTTCTTTGTCTGGCACACTCACACCAGTGTTGCACTACTGAGACTGGATGTTATGATGCTTTCCATTAACCTCAGAAGTCGGACATATGAGATGAGAAATTTTTCTACACAGAACTGTACCATTTAAACCGATGAAATGTAGTCACATACACTACAGACATTGTTTTTCATAACTTCATTTTGATGAATGTAAAAAGTGCAACATGCTACACGAACATAATTTCAATCAGATTTCTTGTATACAATTTTGAGTTATATTAAAGCAAAGTAGTCTGCCTTGAACTTTCTCTTATTTTTTTGATCAGATTTGTTATCAAAGCTCCCCTCTTCCCTCTCTCTAGTTAACAGCTTTTACCTTCAGAGACTATGTGCGCTTCGGTTATGTCAACCAGTTTGACAAACACAGCACTCAGCTCCAGCAGAGATTCAACGTGAACACATACGCCCCCACCATGCTGCTGTTTAAGGAGGATACAGAGAAACCTGTTGATGTCATCCGGGTACGTCCAGCACAGCCTCCAGGTTACACCCTCACTCCCTTCAGTTATAAAACATTCCCATCTCCTGCACCAGGACAGCCTCACTCTTGTCACGTGAAACTTGATATTTTGTAACCCTAGATCCTAAGTTATTTCTGTTAATTTTTTTAAATGCCCTTTCTGCTCTGCAGGTCAAAGGAATGAAGCGACAGATCATGGATGAGTTTGTCTCCAACAACAAGTTTCTGCAGGTGCCACGGCTAATCAGTCAGCAGCTTTTTGACGACCTGTGTCCTGTCAAGCAGTTCCACCGACGGAGGAAGTAAGACTTTACAGATGATTCTGCACCCAATACCACACTTGAATATAACATGCATATTTTAGGAGTTGATCAAAGAATTCATCTTCCTTCAAGAAAGAAAGGAAAACTCTTATGTTACATACTGAAATGCCATGTATTTAGGCTGTCACAGCCGTTGAATTCACTGTGGGTGTTTCGCAGGTACTGTGTGCTGCTGATCACAGGGGAGGAACAAGACTTTCTTGAAGGCAACAAGGCCTTCTTAGACTTTGCGTCAGCTAACAAAAAGGAGGTGCTGCGGTTTGCATACGTCTACCAACGTCATCAGCAGCCCCTCTGTCAGACTCTGCTCCATAATCAGGCTGTACTGTCACCGCAGGTCAGTGGCAGAGACTCATGCATCAGTGCACAGACTCTTTGATTGTATGTGAAGATGGATGACAGGAGAGCTTCTGAAAATTGAAGCATCGTCATCGCCATCTGGTGGTGGGATGTGGTATAGTCGGTCATAAGCCCCACCTCAATTATATAAGGTAGGGCGTGGGCCAAACCAAAAGCTCAAAGTACACCTCAAATCAATTTTGTTTCCTGGTTTGGGATCCAGTCTTACACTTCCTGATCTGGTCATTGGGCAGCCCCATTAATTTTAAACATGTTTGATATAAAATTGAAGGCGCCTAAGGGTTTTACTGAGGAAAGGACATTGCTGCCGATCTAGACATTCTTTTGGAAATGGCTAACATTAGTTAATATACCACTGATGAAGTTTATACAACCATAGTTGTCCACATCTCCTCAACCGTCTTCTCATACCAGACACATTAATATTTTTATTTTTTTTTTTACAATAGTCCCATCACTACAACTTCATTCATTTTTTTTGCATCTGTTTTTTGAGCAACCACTTAAAGTGTTGTGTTCATTGCTCCCTTTGGCAATTCTATAAAGTCTACATGTGATGCCAAATTTTTTTCAAATCTTCTACAATATGTATGTTTCAGATGAGAGGACATCTGTGGAGATTCTCCTTACATGTGTGATGCCAAATAATTTCAAAATTTTAAGATAGATTGAGAGTTTTTTTTCTGATCAGTTTGGTTGGAATTAGTTAGTTGATGCCATGAAACAGTGTAAAATGTCATGATAGACAGCTACATTCTGCTCATGATTGGGCACGAATTTTGATACCATGGCTCTGTTGCAACAGTACAAACTGAATCTAAAAGAAAATCACCAGCGCAAAGTGGTAGCGCTTCTATCCTGTTTACTTGTGTTCATTTTCATACAATGCAGGAAGTGGTCACACTCACAAACTTGCTACAATAGAATGTATATTAGAAATGAAACAATGTCATGAAAAAGATCCATCCAGTCATCCTAAATCTTTTATATGTGGAAAAAATTTACAGATTTTATTATGTCTTTCTATGTGCTCTCTGAGACTCAGTTTTATTCCTTTGAAACCACGTACAGGTGGTGATTCTTGAGAGGCGGAGCCCGGCTGGTAAGGTTGTGTACCGCTCTATGAGCAGTGGCTGGAATGGCAGTGAAGAGGATAAATACAGGCTTCATGAACAGCTGGAGCTCCTTCAGAAAGACCCTACATATCTGAGTTCTGACGCCACCCTGCCAGAGCTCAACAATGAGATGGCCCCCGTAAGACTCCACAGACACACAAACACGTTAGACTTGAGACCACCGACCACGATTTCTAATTGGAACAATTTCATCAATGTCTGTTTTGTTTCAGATATTTATTATTCAGTGGATGAATGTTGCCTATGATTACATCCTTCAAATATACGATGACCTTCTCTACTCAAATTGGTAAGATGGCACTCATCATCCACAGCATTTAATGTAAAAAGACAAACTGTGTTTATAAACTGAAACATTCTTCTACATCAGCATACTGACAGAATTACCTGCTTAGAGCTCTGTTGGTATACAGTTAGTGTGTAACATCATAGCTATGATGAGGCTACATGGAGACTGGGAGATGTGGTTAATATGGGCTGCTGTGTGTTTTTTTGTAATTGAATGAGATGTTTCTCTTCTTAAGGCGAGAGATGATGCCCATCCTGTCACTGATCTTCTCAGCTCTCTTCATCCTTTTCGGCACCGTCATCATTCAGGCCTTCAGGTAAGAGAGCCACGACCCTGTTTTCAGTTTGAAGCTCCTTAATCATGTGCTCAAGCATTTGACTTGAAATTACTCATAGGAAATGTTTTATAAGGTCTGGGCGATATGACCTCTAGATAAAATCTTGATATTTTTAGGCTATATTGCAATTCACTATGTATATTACGATAATTCTAAAGCATTTCATTAATATGCAATTTGAAATGTGTATGATGACATCAGTGTGATGATTCGAGTAGTGTAGTGCAATGTTTGTCTGCAATATTTACAATTTATTCATTAGACGTTTCTATTGGTGTGTGTGTGTGCTTTTTTTTGTGTTGTTTTTTTTTTTTTTTTTCTTTCGCAGGCAAAAAGTGTCACGGACATACTTGTATAGAGACTTTTTTTTTTTTTTTTGACTTTATATTTTGTTTAGAGTACTTTTTTACTTCATCTTAATTTCACTGTTTTTATTGCTGCTGTGCCAAAGTAATTTCCCAGATTGGGATCAATAAAATACATCTCTAACCCTATCTTTCTAGAGGGGTCAAAACACAATCAAGTTAGATTTACTATTAATTTTAACTATTTATTTCAAACAAGGTGATGCCCACATAATGTTTTAACAAATGGAAATAAAAAAATGTCATTATGTAAGCCTATGTACGAATACAAATCCAAACCACTGACAGATGATAGGCAGAGTCCTGCATGGGTCCAGTTTTGAAAACCCACACCCATAAAGCTCGGTAACCAGCAATTTCTATCAAACCTGCACCTTACAAGGCACGTTGATTTAAGTTCCGTGACCCGACCCATGGGCCGTGATTAAGCATTGTTTGTTGCAGTAGCTGCTTTGCCTTTGCAGTTTTCGACATATTTCCTCCGAGACAACCTGCCTATCTTGCGGCTAACAAAACACTTCATGGCACCGTTTACAAGCAGCAAAGCTGCTGACAACATTATTCTCACAGTCTTTTATCACATTTAACTTTCTCCCAAATGTACGACTTGACCGCGGGTTGCTGACCTAGTGCAGGAAAAGTTTTTGAACACTGAAAACTTGCATGGGCTCTTCACTTTTTGGCTCACTCAGACTTTCCTCCCTCTGCTCCTCCTGATACAATAACATGCATGCGCCCAAGAGAGTTTTCTCTGTGGGCAGGGCAGTGAGCTGTCTGCTGTGAGAGCGCATCAGGAAGGGTAAGAGAAACAAAAGTCAAAAGTGAACGATGGCTTGAAACATTCATGTCACAATTTGTACTTGATGGTCGTGATGTAGTCATTAAATGTACCTCACGTAGAACAACACAAGTCTATGGAGTATATTCCATATATTGCCCACTCTTCTCATCTTCTTTACTTTTTTTTAATTCTTGTGGGAATTAAGTTTTTTATATATTAAGAAAACAATGGGTTCATGATGACATTATGTACATTAGAATATGTGAGGGCTAGAAGGGATTTATTACACCACATTTTCGTGGGGAATGTCTTGATACCTGAGACCGTGCGGGGAACACTCTGAAGAGAACAGTCTGTTTGGGTCTTCTCTCCGTGATTTAAAAAAGATCTGATTCATCAAATCGAGTCTGTAATTCATCAGAGACCAACAAAAATAATTTACTTACCTTCTACATAGGTGTTTCTGGTTTTAAGGAGTCAGTAAATTGTGTGTCCACAATGATAATTTGTTTTATTTTTCAGTGAGCCAGGTGAGAGTAAACCTGAGAAACCAAAGCCAAAGGAGAAACCACAAACTGTGGATGATGCTTCAAGTAGAGCTACTTCCAGGTAATGTGACTCTGAACACCAGACTCAGTACTATAGTCCTGGTAGTATCTGTTTTGTTTATTTACAGTTGACACAGTTTTTAGCGTTTTTGCCTCGGTACACCAACACTGGATGGACAATGGACTTGAAATAAAACAATTAATATCACATATTGGAAGTGCAGACTTTCAGCTTTAATATTAGAGGTTTCACAAATATATGACATTACTGCTAAGGAAGTGCAGGCATTTTATACAAAGTACCTCCCTTTTTTTAGGAGCTCAAAACTATTTGGACAAACTAACATAATTGTAAATATAACCGTAGTTTCTAATTCTTGAATGAAAATCCTTTGCCGTCAATGACTGCCTGAAGTCTGGGTAAATCACCATTTTCTGAGTGTCCTCCCTGGATATGCTTTGCCAGACCTTCACTGCAGCCACCTTTGTTTGCTGCATGTTTGTGGATCTTTCTGCCTTCAGTTTTGTGTTCATAAACTGAAAAGCTGCTCTGTTGGGTTGAGAACAGGTGACTTGGCTACTGAAAAATATTTAATTTATTTGCCTTCAAAAAGTCTTGAGTTGCTTTCACAGTATGTTAAGGGTCATTATCCATCTGCACTACAAGGCATCATCCAATCTGTTTTGTAGCATTTGGATAAATTTTAGCAGAAAGTATAGCCCGATACACATCAGAATTCATATTGCTACTTCTGTATGCAGTCACATCATCAATAAACAGCAGTGAGCCTGCTCCATTGGCAGCACTGCATAACACTGCCTCCACCATGTTTGACACATGATGTGGTTGCTTGGATCATGACCTGTCCTTTTCCTTCTTCCATACTTTTCTTTTCCCAACATCCTGATACAAGTTTGTCTTGGTTTCATCTGTCCAAAGAATCTGATTCCAGAACTTGGGAGGCTTTTTTAGATATTTTCTGGCAAACTCTAACCTGGCCTCCCTGTTTTTGAATTGTTCACACCTTGTTGTAAACCTTCTGTATTTACATTCATGAAGGCATCCCTTGATTGCAGAAATTTACAATGATACACCACCCTTCTCTAAAGCGTTCTTGACTTGTCTCAATGTTGTGAAGGGGTTTTTCTTCAGCAAGGAAAGGATTCTGCCATCACCCACTTTAGCTGTCTTTCGTGATCTTCCAGGCATTTTGTTGATATTGAGCTCACCAGTGCATTCTTTCTTTTTAAAAATGTACCAAATTGATTTGGCCACTCCTGAAGTTTTTTTTTCTTTTTTTTTTTTTTTCCTGTCCTGATAAATTTTCTTTTTCCAGCTTACTTATGGCCTCCTTCATTTGCATTAATATTTCTTTTGACTCCATATTGACAGTTCCAGTCAAAAAGCTGCCAAATGCCAATTCAACACCTGATATCAAGCTCAGACCTTTTTATCTGCTTCATTTGTCTTGAAGTAATGAGGGAACTGACCACACCCGGCCATGAAAACTGCTTGTCAGTCAAAGGTCCAATCACTTTTGAGCCCCTAAAAATGGAAGCACTCTGCATAAATTGGCTGTAATTCCTACACACTAAATGCCATATGTTCGTGAAAGCTCTTAAATTAAAGCTGAACATTTGCAATTCAATCACATTGGTTACATGCCCTTGAAAAGTCATTATTCACCCGGAGCTTCCTGTGAATGCAGTAGACATGATTCTGGGTGGTGGGGAAATGTCTTCTGTGCCCATTGTTGTGGGTACGGCTACTGTTCCAGAACCTGATGATAACCAGGGTGAGCTAACATTTCAGTTGCCTACAGTTTTTCCTGTGTGTGTTGTAAGTCATTCTCAGTCACATAAACATGTGTTGGATGTTTTGGAGACATCTGTGGCTCAATCTCATAAAACTATAGACTGTGTGCCTACTGATCCTGCTTCAACTTCCAAGTTAATGGTAGATAAGCAGTTGGATAACTCTCTCACCCCAGCTGATACCACAGATGTAACTTTGTCCTGGCGAGTCTGATTAAAGGTTGGCAGGGAGCATGTCATCACAGTTCAGAAGGCTGATCCCTTCTTTGGCAGGTATATTGCAGCAGTGTTACTTACCTAAGACTGAAATTGCTAATAAAAAAGAGGCTTACTACTGGAAGAATTGCATTCCCATTCGTAAGTGGGCTCCTTCAGTTAACAAGGACAGTGATTGGAATATTACATATCAGATTGTTGTTCCTTTTAGTTATCGTACTCAAATCCAGAGTTTAACTCATGATAATGCTCTGTCTGGTCACCTAGGTATCTGCAAAACGCACTATCGTATACTGATGCATTTCTTCCGGCCTGGTCTGAAAAGTGGTGTTTCAAACTATTGCCACTCCTGTCATGTGTGCCAGTTGGCTGGAAAAACAAATCAAGGTACTCCACAAGCTCCACTTTATCCTATCCGTGTGATAGGAGAGCCGTCGTTGACTCTGTCAGTCCGTTGCCCAAGTAAAAATCTGGTTACCAATATTTCCTGACTTTAATGTACCCTGAGACAATACCACTGCAATCTCTTAAATCAAGATTGTAGTGTGGAAACTGGTGAAATCTTGTAATAATTTCATTTTTTAAGTGTTTGCTCAGGTCTTGGAGGTCTTTGTGGTGAAGCATCAGATCTGTATCGGTATCATCCAGAGAGCTAAGGGGTGCTAGAGAGCTTTCACCAAATGCTCAAGACCGTGTGCTTACATTTTGTCTGGTATCTGGTAAAGAATGAGACGAGGGCATCCCCTTTCTGGTTTTTGCTATTGGAGAAGCTATCCAGTGTTCATTGGGTTTTAGTCCTGCAGAGTTGGTGTTTGGTCACACAATTCGAAGTCCATTAAGGCAGTTTGCTTTTACTTGAGCCATTTATTGGAGACTCTTCTCTTTGCCAAAACCTGCTTGAATATGTCAGTACTTTCAGAGAATGCATTTTCCTTCCTTGGAAAATAGCAAAACAGGCACTAGGTGGGTTTTTTATGAGGTTGATATGAGTGGCACTAGAGCTGGTGCTGTTTTGCTACAGGAAAATATCTCTGGCATTGATCACCTGGTATGTTACTTTTCTAACACGTTTTTTTGCAAGCCAGGCTAAATATAGCACAATCGAAAAAAGGTATCTATAACAGTAATCAATAGCTTATATGTTAGGCCTTCATAGCACATAACTTTAATATAGAAATCTGTCACATAACGGGATGTGACGATGTTGTGGCTGATGCTCTATCATGCAAACCACATGATGACACCCATACTGGTGGCATCCTGAGGGGGGAGGGGTGTTATGTGCCCAATCGTTTTACCTGTGTTTGGTCTATTTGTCTTCCTCTTCTAAGTGCAGCTGACTGATCACTGAATGAAGGTGAAGGCTGGGCCTCTAAAAGAGGCTCTTCACTGAGGCTACACTCTCAACTCTGACAGATTTTTCTTTTTCCATGTTTATTCTTTTGGCATGCTCTAATTAAATAAATTAAATTTTCTATTGCACTTGACCTGTTGTCATGCCTTTTATGTTATAACTTGAGCCAGTTGTAACAACGTTTTGATTGTTTTATTTCAGATCCATTAACGGTGTATACAGGCAAAATGTTTAAAACCTGTGTCATTGTAAAAATACTTCAGGAACTATATGTGTGTTTTAATTCATTTATGGATTCATTTAAATCAGCAATTTGTTTTTTTATGCTATCACAATCTGTGATATGCCAAGGTGAAATGTGTGGGGAACTATGCCTATACCTCACCATGTCTCTTTTTAAATTATTTTCCCACCTGTCCATGCAGCCGTCCTCCTAAGAAGGACTTTGTGGAAGTGACAGAGCTGACGGACATCACGTACACCAGCAACTTGGTCAAGCTCCGGCCGGGCCACATCAATGTTGTGCTGGTGCTCACAAACACCTCCAAGGCCGCCTTGCTCAAAAAATTTGCCAAAGAGGTTTTTTCTTTCTCTGGGTAAGTTTCAGCACTGCAGGAAGATTTTTAGGTTATGTTTATTATTTATTATGTTTATAATTTTTTTTCTGTTAGGATAAAATTAAAACTAGATAAGTAATAAATTGGCCATTTGAGCTCAGACTATAAGTGAACTGTGTACCAATTTTTTTGCATTCAAATGAAAGTGCTTATCTTGCTTTTAAATGATTGTATTAATGGTATATCAGGAAAAAATACAAACAGCCAATAAATAGACCAAGGCTTGGTCAATTTATTAATCCTAAACCTTCTTCCGCTGCAGGACTCAGACCCTACACTTCTCTTTCCTTAATGCCGACAAGCACCGGCACTGGATGCCATCACTCCTTCAGTTAACCTCTGACACAATGCAGAGCAAGGGCCACTCTGACGAGGACGAGGACGATGAGTCATCAGACTACAGTGGCCACGTGCTGGCTCTCAATGGCCACAAGAAATACTTCTGCCTCTTCAGGCCTGTCTTCACAGGGGACGATCCCACCGACTCTTCATCTGAGACCTCATCCGATAGCAGGAGGAAGTCCCGGTCAAGGTCCAGGTTATCAAGCTCCCACTCAAGATCCAGGTCGCATTCCAGAGAGGATGGAACTGTACCCAAGAGAGTTTCCAGTAGGGCCACCAGCATAGAAGTCCACCACAAGCTTGACAGGCTGGGACTTTGGATGGAGAGGCTAATGGAGGGGACCCTATCCAGATTACGGGTGCCTGCATGGCCCACCCTTGATGACGCCACAACCAACTCCTCCACAGAAAGCTGAGGTAAAGGTCACAAATGTACAATTGGTAAGGGACACTTTGTGGTCTTGCCTCTTCATAAAGTTCTTTAGGAATATGCAGAGTAACGTTGCAGTTTTCAAATAATTATTTAAGATATCTTTTCGCCCAGGTAGATTAGTGCTGTGAGCTGTCAGTCTGTTTACAGAATGTTTAATTTGACAGCGTAGAGCTGGTGGAAGAGGATGTTGAGAATCAGAAAATAACTAGAGGTGGAGTTTCTCAGTCAGTGTCTGAGCTGTAGCACACACACACAAGGTGTGTGTTGGTAGTTATAGCTCCAGCTCTTGTTTTTTCTTTTGCTTTACTTGGTCCACATGTGACTGCTGGAACTACTATTTTTCTATTACTTGCCAATAAGCATAATAGTTGTAGTTAGCTATGTGTTTGTTACAGACCAACTCCACTTCTGCGTTTTAACCTTTGCCTGTCTAGTATCGTGATGTAAAGTCACACAGACAGAAAAAGAGCTCTCAGTCTTGAAACCACCAAGAGCCTCTAAAATTGTCTTTGCACCTGGATACTCCTCCACAGCTGTCAGACCTTTCAAAGGGGCTTGTCCCTGATACTGTATAGAGAAGTCATAAAATGCGGTATATGTAAAAGGCGGTATATGATCAGATCACAGAGTGGTTAATGTAAATAAAAGCTTCAGAAACTCAAGCTTTGTATGCTTTGAGGAGCATTCTGTCAATGCTGCTTATTAACCTTTGCTATTTGAGATCTGACGCAGCGTTTTTTATTCATAAACAAATATATTCCACAGCATTGTAAACAGCAATAATTGACTCATTCACATAACACAGTCTACATACAGTATTTTTTAAACGTTTGCTGACTAAATAAGATTCTCTCTTGTATTTTTCTGATTAGACTAAGTTTGAAGTCATTTTGGGTAAGTAGTACCTGAAATGTTGGAATCTGCCTTTTACTTTTTACTGATTTAGCTATTTTTTGTAAGTTTTTGTCAGTTGTCTGAATCATGGAGAAACAATAAATTGTACTGTGTTACACTTGCCCTTTTATGCCTTGAACCACTGTAATGTAATGCATGAAATAATTAGATTTAATATCACTAATAAATGTTTAGGGAATTTGCACTGGCAGCTTATACGTTTCAACCCCTTTACCTCCTCCTTTTTTTTCTTTTAACTTTGTAATGGAATCATTTGCTGCTCAACAGAAAAGCTGCACTGTAATCGTTATTTTATTTTTATTGTATGTACACTGAACTTCATTTGTCCACATTCAACTCTGCAAAATGAAGTGTAACTTATTGAAAGAAACTCCTTTTAAAAACCGTTTATTAAAACAAACGAGTTTGATCTGCTCTGATGTTTTTCATTTTCTTTTTAGAAAGATTTTTATATACAACAATACAGCGTTCATTATTTTAATGCGAACAAGTAGATCACTATATTAAGGCATTGTGACTTTTCCAGCTCTCACAGTTTGATATTAAAGAATATATATGGAGTAAATTTAAATATGTGACGTTGCGTACAGCCAGCAGAAAAACATTTATCATAAAATAAGCACTGTTAAAAATGATCATCAGCATTGTATTTTGTGAAGAGCTTGGTGGATATAAGAACCAACTCCTGTTAGGTTGGTCCCAGATTACACTTTGTTTTTATTCAGGCAATTTTTCCGTCAACAGTTCTGCAGGGCCAAAGGAAATTGGAAGCAGCTCATCCACAGTCTTTTCCAGGTACGAGCCGTCAGGCTTTGTCAGGAACACATCCCAGTTTGTCCCAAACTGAAAGGGTAAAGGCAAAAAGAAAATACAGCACGTAGTGAAAACCTCTAGCCAAGTAAAAATTGATTGCTCAATGCTTTCCTATGTGGGCCTGATGACTAAAAGTTAATAAGGAACTAGCTTTTGCAAGGCAGTGTACACTCAGTATAGCATGTAAGACTACTGGGGCAAGTGGTGAAAAATATTTTGAATATTTTTAACTTGAATTACATTTTTTTTTTTAAGTATTAATAATCGGAGAACAAAAGTCATAAATCTGCAAACAAAATACGAATTCTGTCTTTAAAGTCAGAATTTTTGAGAAGCAAGAAGTTGGCACTTTGTGAAACACATGATGCTCTTTTAACAGATATTACTAAACATATGGTAAAATCACTGGCATTAAGCACAGTTTGTGAATCATTCTTTCACTCAAAGCAGAGTCTGGTACCTCTCTCATGAACTGCCTGCAGCCACCACATGGGGAGATGAACTGGTCATTCATGTCACTGCAAAGATCATGCAAAGAAAAGCGTAGTTGAGTTTAAGGTGTTAATAAATAACATTCATACTACAGGTTCCCCGATTCTACCATATCCTATCATATGGTTGCATATGGAATATAAAAGAGGTTTTTGTACATTTAGGTGTAGGATGCTGGTGCTGCTGCTGACTATTTCTTATTTAACTTGTTGGTCAACTCTAAGCAACAACTAAACAGAAACGTGGCTCAGTTTGGTAAAATCTTTTGATTATTGAGAAATGGAATGCAAGTGAAGTAAGTCTGTCCTGGTTTGTTAATACTAGAATGATGACAGTTAGGGTTTGTGCAATGACTTGTGCAATGACTTGTGCAATGACTTGATAGAGGCTGGAATTGAAGAACTGAAAATACTGGAAATATTTCAGTATTGAAATATGGAGACAGGAAAGTCACCTGGCAATTGCAATGGCCTTGAAAACTTTGCATCCCTCTGATACTGCCTTCGCCATGGCGTTCCTCTCAGCACATATTCCCAGGTTGTAACATGCATTCTCCACATTGCAGCCTGTGAGGGACACAAGTGTTGTCATTAACTATTTCAAGGGACTGTCTGGTTCTTCCACCCTGGTGAAATAGTTACGCAATAGGTCTTTGGATTGTTTCACAAACATTTCTGCTCGGGTGTACGTGATTTAACTTTTGGCCTTCATGAACAGGAGTGGTGTCTGACGTATTGCTGATAATCCTTTGACAGCCCTGTTGACGCACGCGACGCACGGAAGATATACTGATCATGACATTTTTGATTTTAATTTTCAACCTCGCGGAATAATACAGGATTATCCTGTCGAGGGTTAAATGATGGGCCGCAGCAGGGAGACGTGTTAAAATGAAACTTTTAAGCTGAACTCCCACAAAGAGTCCAGTCACATTTCTGTCGAGTAATCATTAACATATTGTGGCAAAATCAATGATAAAAGTAGCGATCGACTTTAAGCCTTAACTTTGCTGCTTTCAATTGAAATTCTGGCCCTTCTTCAATGTCAAACAATCGCAAACAAGAAAACAAAGCAAGAAATTACCTTGAACACAGGTTGCATACTGCTTTATCTTGGATGTCTTTCCTGCTTTACACATAAATGTTTACAATTCTTTGCCTAAAGAAACAAATTACACTTACACTACTAGCTGATAATGTCACAAAACTAGATTAATTACAATAATAATGCAGATTTTTGTAAACTTGCTGGTATACCTAAATTTCCCTTGAGCTGAATATTTACAAGTTTCTCATATACCTTACCTGTGAACACGTGGTTTTCAAGGGTTAGGAGAGCAGCCCCGACCCTGAATTTGCTGTACGGGCAGTAGGCTTGTTTTTTTGCCTCCTGGGACTGCTGGATGAGCTTCTTGACTATGTCCTGAGGCAGGCATGCAGAGCTGTCCTGTTGGAACGTGTTATTTTCCATCCTGGCCCATCAAGGATTTGAGAGGTCATTGAACCAGTTTTTTAAATGTAACAGGGTAAAGGGGGAGAGAAAACAGTCAGAGCCAATCATTCTGTAAGGTTGTGAGTTTCAACATCCCTTTTAATTTTTCTTTTTTTCCTTTTACCACAGTGTTTTGGTAGTTGCAATCTACATGTGCAACCACCGATTGGTGATTAATCTAGGAGGAGACAGTTTGAGAAGATATAAATTTTTATTGAGTCCAGCTAATCTTTGAGTTCTGAGTCACTGTAACTACTTCCTGGTTAATCTTTGAGTCCAGTCATCAAGAAAGGCTCCAAGGTCCAAAGTGATCCCTGACATGATTGTGATATGGTTTTTACAACACTGCCAGGGCGAAACACTAAAACCACAGCATTACTGTAAAAAAAAAAAGTGCATTTAGCTTAGTGTTTACAATATGTCAGACTTGTATCATTGATGTATTTTTTTTTTTTCATATTAACCTGAACTCGATATTCACTAAGTGGGACAAAAAAAAAAAAGTCGCTTAACATATGTGTTCATGTTTGTATATGTATGTATATAACACAGTTATAAACCATTCAAAAGTTCATAACAGTAGAGTCCCATTAGCTTTTCTGGGTGACCCATTTGATCCATCCGAGGTAGTTTCTAACCTTGGTGTAAACACCAGGGTAGTAAGCATAGGCGCAGCCGATGCCCCAAGATACGATGCCCTCAAATTTACCATCACAAATGAGAGGTCCTCCGGAGTCACCCTGAGGATGGAAGAGAAAAGTCGGACGGTTTATTCTGGTAGTGTGGCACGTTTTCATGTAAAATAATATTATGAGTTTTATGTACTGATACTGATATATACTGATCACATCTGAAAATCTTTCCTTGTTGTTTTGCCAAATTGTTAAACTAAAGCAGCAATTAATATTTATATTTCAGAAAAACGCTTCTTGGAGATGAGACTTTCAGAATAAAGTCATTTTTCATGAAAATAGGTTGTAATTCTAGTCGGTTACTTTAGAGGACAGACGTTACAAGAACAATTCACTGCCACCGTAATGAGGCTGGTAGAGAACTTAATAAAGTTGCACTTCAGTATAGGTTTTACAAATAGGGAAATTCTTCATCATTTGGCACATCAGCACCAAACTATCATTATCATTACGACTTTGAAAAGTATGTAATCAGCAACCAGTGTATCACAAAGCCATTTCTAAGGCTCTGGGATTCCAACGAACCCGCTGAGAGCCATTACTTGGACGGTGGTGAACCAGGAGTGGGCCGACTTACCAAAAAAGAACTGATGAGTCAAAAGTTGACCTTTCAGGAAGACGTGGGTCCAGTAACATCTGGTTTAAAGCTAACACAGCATTCCACAATAAGAACATCATACCAGGGATTAATGGGAGTGTTTGTGCTCTGGGGCTGCTTTTCTGCCTCACAACCTGGACGACTTCCCCTAACTGACAGAACCATTAGTTCTGCTCCCTACAGGAAAACACTGTCAGAACATGTCCGCCCATCCATTTGTGACCTAAAGTTGACATGCTATTGTGTAAGGCAGAACAACAATCCACCTCTGAGAGGTTCTAAAGAAATAAAATGAATGTTTTGAAGTGCCACTTCAGTCTTTTTTAGGAGATTAACAAGTGTCAATCATGTGGTTTGAGTGTGTTTGTTGTGGGGCTCCATAAAATGTTATTTGTGCTGGTTTAAAATCAGGCTCTTGTCTCCACGATGTGCCAGGTACACATGCGCTCACCTGACAGGCGTCTCTCCCTCCCAGGGCAGAGCCAGCGCAGAGCATGTTGTCCGTGATCCGGAAGTAGTAGTAGTACCAGCAGTTGAGGAAGACGTTCACGTCCACGGCCCTCAGCACGGGCGACAGCGTGCCGCTGTTGAGCCATGTCACGCCCCAGCCGCTGACTGTGCACCGAGTGTTTTGGGCCAAGGGGGGGGTGTCGTGGTCAGGCAGAGGGACGGGCTCGACCCTGGCGTTGATGACCGCCGGACGATCCAGCTGACCCACACAGCACATGTCCTTCAGTCAGTCAACATGAATACAGGTAGCACACATTTTCTGTTTGCATTACAGTTCCTGCATCGTTAGATGACTCGAGGGGCTTATTGCTCTCCTGTCTGCAAAAGAACTGAAAACACTCAACAAAAACAGAGGGAGGCAGGTTTACATTAATATGAAGGTTGTTGAATGCAAGCAAATAACAGTTCTCTAGTTCAGTAGGTGGATTTTTATCTCTATATTTTGTATCATATTGGCATTATTTTTAGCCATACTTTTTCAATTTCTCTCTAACATTTTTGGCCCTGATACTAAATAAATAGAATAACACTTTATGTTTATTTGTGACAATTAATAAGCGCTAATAGAATATGGATTATATAATTAATGTCAGTTTTAATAATATGTGTATTGCATCCATGGTTTCCATAATTACCCATCTGTGTGAAGGGACCCTGGAGAAGCAGCATGACATAATAGGACCATAATAGGCTAAACAGAATTTACAAATGTAGTGTTCCGGCTAAATACAGCTATACTGAATGACTTCTCTTACTGTAGGCTGCCTCACAAGTGTTGTCACTGACAGTAGAGTCAACCTAAATTGGTTGCACTTTCATGCCATCAGTGAATAGGATCAATAGTAGATCCACATGTATGAAAGTACACTGATCCCTTACCTTAATCAGCATGATGTCGCTGTCAAACATCCAGTGTTTGTACTGGTAGTGCTTTACAACCAGGGAGACATTGAACTTCTGCTCAAAGCCATCCTCTTCGTAGATGCTGTGCTCACCCAGGACCACCTGGATCATATAACTCCTAAAAAAAAAAAAAAAAGGAGAGCTCATCGGCTACAGATCCGCCAATCTGATGCTGATTACTCTAATATTATATGAAAAGAAATAGTTTAAGACTTTTTTGTAAATTGCAGCAAATCTGGCCCTTAGCGGTGAGTAAAACTGCAGTTACTTACGGTGCCCAGCAGTGGGCAGCAGACACCACCCACTGCGGGTGGATGAGGGTCCCCCCACAGAAGTGGTTGCCCAGGAACAAGAGGGAGGCTTGATGCTTGATGGAGTAAGGTTGTACCTCTGAACCCCCGATGATTCTGTCCCCTTTCGCACCTGACAGACATTTTTTATGAAAAAGAACCATTAACGAGTCAGTCAGTTAACGATTCCTCTATTTCTATAGTTCTGTTTTCAGTTGGAGTTATGTGAAGTCCGTCACGTGTTTAAAAGTAAGTAAGACTGGATGGGCTCACCTGTTACGGCAAGCAGAAAGAGCAGTGAGAGGTGACAGGATGGAGCCGTCTTCATCTTGGCAGCTACATAAAACAAAAGGCAGATGATTATTGCATTTCTACATTCTGTTGCACACTTTTTGTATGAATAAGCAAAAGTAGAAAGTTCAAAAGTGGCTCAAGATCATTCAGTTGCATGAACTTATTCATTCCAGCAGAAATCTGGGCTTTCTCCTGTAGGAAGAAATCCCATAGTAGATCTTTGGAAATATATCTTCACGCAAATCATCCAGAAATTGTTCTTAAATGTATATTTTCTGGATATAGTGATTGACTAAAGAGGCCATTCTTATCTCATGCAGCAATAAACCAAAGATGCCTTGACAGTTGTTGTGCACCAGGGCAACCTCAGCTGCTAATATAATCTTTATTTAGTGGCTTACAATTTATAATTAAAGAGCAACGTTCAGAATGAAGCATAAACAAAGGAAGACTTCCTGTTTCTTTTTAACTTGCCGCATGTTTCAATTGATTCGATAGAGATAAATCACTGACAGAACTCACCTTAGCCAGAGTCAAATGCAGATACTGTACAAGTCCAGCATCCACACACTGGCACACACCGACTCAGACACTCCTCTCATGCCGGGACGTCAAGGTGAAGCTTGAGAACCCTCAGAATTCTTTTATACTGCGACCAATCTCACTCCTTATTGTTCCCTGCCATTGTCTGCAATGTCTAAGTGTCTCTCACACACAGGAAGCATAGTGTGTCACCTAATACGTAACAAAAAAGAAAAACCTGCAGCCTTCTCTGTCATTACGCTTCTCCTCCACGGGCTTTTGTTCTCACAGATTCAGCCGATTGTCTAGCAGAGGAGACTAAGTGAGGCTTCACTGTGGTGAAACCCATCAAGCCAGAGAAATGATAGATACTTAGAGAGATGTTGCTCTGTCCACTGATGTTAGAGAGGGCAGGAAAGGAAAGCTCACTCTTGAGGGAGGATGAGCTTTGTCTCAGAAATCGTGTTTAATGGAACAGAGAGCGGCTGAGCTTTTATGTTTTCATGTTTTATGTACTCCTCTCTCCCCATCAAGAATACTTAATACAAAACAACGAAAACAACACTTGTCCTTGTTTTCTCTTTCCGTCCTTCTCCAGACTTTTTTTGCCCCTATTCTGAGTTCTCACACTTAGGGGCTTTTGATCTCCTCTCCCCAAAGAGTCTTTCCTACTGTTGGGGTGAAAGGTGATAACATGCTCTGCTTTCCCTCAGGTGCAAAGTTGAGACTACAAATAGGATGTCTTTGTGTGTGTGCAGGAGACAGAGAGAGATGGCGAGGCAGATGCCTTTCACAGAGCTGCACATGCACCACAGATGTAGGAGTGGTGAATGTGAGACGTGCACGTGTCACTGAATCGTACTCATCACCACGAGACTTGTAACCCCCGCTAGAGGCGGGGTCTGATCCGAGGTTTCTGCCGTCTAAAAGGCCTGAGGGAATGTTGGGTCTCTTATAATTATCAACTAAATTAATTGATAATGATAAAATTGACTTGTACATTGACATTAAAAGAATGAACATGTCAGGTTGTCCATTAAGTTCTATTCATCCTGACACTGGACAAAGCCACAGCAAAGTAAAGTGGCTGTAAATAAAACAACTGTTTTGTAGAAAATAGATCTAAAACAACAGTTGCAACAGTATCATTTAGCGTCTCTCCTCTGTGAAACAATTGAGCTAAATTTTTGGTGCTTAGACTGTTGTTATTTTTTTTAACATTTTATTGTTATTCTATCCTATATCCTATCCTGTGTGTGTATAAATTACATACACATAGTTGCATAAATCAACCTGACAAAATGTACTGTTGGCTTATCAGTCAAAATATCTGAAGTTGAATGTGTGCCATAATCAGATTAAACCCTAACCTTGCAATCAAGCAACTTATTATTTTTTGATATAAGATAATATTTTCCATATTTAATCCATTATGGTTGCATTACAGAGGCATGGATAACGATAAAGATAGGATAAGGATGAATAAGGATGAACTTTATTGTTCCCTGAGGGAAATTTGTCTTGGACAACAGTGCCACAAAGCTGCAATCACAGTTGGCTCATTCATCCACAATTACATGTATGATTTTCCCTTCAGATGATAAGAAATAGTCTATATAGACTATAATGAAATGCATCTGCCCTGCAAGTCCATATGGTACCAAACAATAACAGAAGGTTGTTTATTTGGGGGATAAAGAACTGAAGTTTGAGCCAGCTCTTGTGAAGTCTGACCTTGAATAAGAGACTAGAGGAAATCTCTATTCATAGTCTCCGGTGTAAGTGGTAAAATATGCTGCTTAAAGAGACCCTGAAAAAGCCCAACTTTAAATTAATCATTCTGCAGTCATTTGTAAATATGTGCATGAGTCATGGTTGCTCTGTCTGTGTTTATTAAACAGAAAAAAAATGAATGAATCAGCGTGCGGTTGCAGCTGATTTTGTGTGAGTTCGGGTGAGTGTAGGTCCAGGAAACACCTGTCAGCGGGAGGCCACGCAAAGCCGTCGTTCCCATTCTACAGGGTGAAGTATCAATTATTCAGCTCGCGTTAACTGTGGGACACAAGCAGGTCAGGCAAGATTCTCCTCCCATGCTGCGGGATGATGCTGACTTTCCAGGAGGCTGATGATGTTACTAAAGTTAATGATGATGATCGGGCCTGATGCTAACGAGCTGTCGTCATTGCAGGCACGCGTTCAGTAATAGCTGATGAATTGTATAGCTGAATCGTACGGAGGAACAGTTGTTCATCTCGTGTGTGTCGAATACCTCTGTGTTGTCTCGGCTGCCACGTGAATCTCCCCTCAGCTACAAAGTCACGCACACAATAGAAACTGAAACATTTCAGCGCGGATAAGCCTGGGTGATGGCACAGACGGAGCCCGCTGATACAGTATAGATGAACCTGCTCGGCACGGTAACCTGTGTTGCCATGGCAACAATGCCAAGGGCTTTCAACAGAGAGAGAGAGAGAGCTGCCAGAGCGCTGGGATGGCAGGGGGTTCCGGGCAGTTTTTGAAGGTGAACTGTGTGCTCCCTTTCCGTTTCAATCATTGCCACGGCGTTGGACCCCGGTGCTGCGTGTCAAGGTGAAGGATGGATTAAAAACTTTATTTTTTATTTCAGAGGAAATGGGAGGACTAAAGTTGGCCTGATCAGCTGTTTCTGTTTCTCAGTGGATTGCCAGGCAGGGCCGGCTACAGTATGACGAGCCTGTTCATGTGTTTAGCTTTTGTGCTTTTGGACCTCTGGACAGTCCGCAGTGAGAACACATTTTTCTCAGTTTTATCAACAAAATGTTTGATTTGTACAGTTTTAAGCGTTGGATTCGGTTGCAGTTTAATTTTCGTGCCTATTTGTCCAGTAATTTGAAAGCAACAACAAGTTTAAAGCCTTTTAAAGAAATACTTTGGCAGTATGGGAGCAACTCATAGTCATTTACTTGCGGAGCGCTACACGAGATGATAAGTCAGCATCACCCTCGTGCCAGCAGCTGCTCGTCTTAGCTTAGTACCAACCCTGAAAATAGGTGGCCTGGCTCGGTCTGTCTACCAGCACCTCTAAAGCTCAAAAGGCTAAAAGTTACATCTTTGTTTAATCCATAAAAATAAAATTAATTCCGCTTTCTGTTTGCTGGGAGCAGTAATTTCCTGGATTAAATAAAGTTCCACCCACAGTTACTATAAGGAGTCGTGGATGATTCCAGGAAATGTCCCAATCCCATTACAAACTGAGGCCAGAGTACGGTAGCTGAGCTGTTGCGTAAGGCATACACGGAGAGCCCCGCACTCTCATGTTTCCGAGCTCCAGAGTGGGTTGGTGACACTGGAAGGTCACATTATATTGGATTACCTTCGTTACGCAGCGGCCTCCCAGGTGACAGGAAACCACTAATTGTTAGGGCGGGTCAATGGGTTTGAAGAGAGGATTAGGAGGGGCCTCCCCCTTTGTGTTTCTCTTTTGTCCACCGAAGATGGACTTTTAAAGCGGGATTGAAATCCACACCTGCAAGGTTGTTAGGCTATTACACAGTGGAGTATTTAGCAGTTTCAAAGGAATCTTCAAATTTCCTCATTTTAATTTTTAAATAGCACGAAGGAAAGATTTCTTTCTTTTTGTTTAATGGTCACTCTCCGCCAGTCACTTTAAATGCTTTTTTTGGCTTGGAAACTTGGCCAGGTGAGAGACTGTTAATAGTAATATAAGAAAACACAAAAAAAATGTTTTGCTTCCATACAGGCCATGTGCTCACGCAGGGCCGTATCAGAGGTGGCCGCCCCGATGCACCAAACTTCGGCAAATATATAGAGTCACTGCAGAGAAACGGGGGCCGCCAACTATTTGCTGGAATTGCGATAAATTTTAGTCCTCACTTTTTATTTAGAGTTGTCATCAGTTAAATTACATTGTTAATGACTTTTATTAGTTAGCAAAGCTTGGATGTTGCATTAGTCTTACTGAGCTGGTTCTTCCTCTCAACCTCTCCTTCATTTTCAGGTTCTCCACTGTTTGCTGTCTCTCCATGGTGCTCGCCCCACTCCCCCCTTGTTCATGGGCAGGAAGCGGGTCTGGATGGAAACGGTTCACATTTAATTCTTCCTCCACGTGAGGAAAACTTGAGTTTTTATGTCTTTTTGCCTGTTGAATTTATCTTGTTTGTCCAACAGATTTCAAAAACATTAAACGTTAAACATCTGACTTGGTGCCTTCAGGGATATGTTTTACACAATGTTGTGTTCTTTACTCGTCATTTTAGCTTTTATGTTTTCCATTTTCACGTGGCTCCCAGCGAGTTGACATCACGGTCGTATCGATGGACGGGCGTCTCAGGGCGAAAGGTTGCGTCACCGTCTTGAAGCAAAACAATTTTACGGCTAATTAGGCTTGACGTCATTACTGATTTAAATGCTAAAATACACCCCAAATTTTTTTTTATATCAGTAAATTGATTTAAATATATTTTTTTACCCATTACACAGCATTTTTGTGGGTTACCTGCCAGATTTCTGACCCAGTGACGCACATTACCGTCACTGATGGGCCTATTAGAGCGCCACTAGCAACGGAGACTCGTTTATTCAGTCACCAACCCCAAACTAATTGGTTTAGGCAAGGTTCACCAAACAAGAATCAATGCCGTCTTCTTCCTTCTAAATTGATTTCTAAACACTCCAAATGTGACATTGCAGTCCGACCTCAAGGTAAAGATCAAACTGTGTCCGAAACACTGGCACAGAAGGGCTGGCATTCTTTCAGAGGGCTCTGTAGGAGTCACTGCGTAGAATCTAACTTGGCTCTATTTGATACTGTGGGCAGATGGTCCCAACAGATGCCTCAAAGCGAACAGCCAGTCCACGAGCATGTAACGTCAAAACCATTTTGCGTGATCATGACACAAAGTAAACCTGTGTGCGGGAGGACCACTGCGCACAGATGAAGAGGAGTCACCTGACCTTGGCACCTGGATTTGTCTGGATCAGAAAAGTTGGCTGTATTTCTGTCAGACTGTCCCAGTCCCACCTGCAAACAGTAAACCACTGCTCCATGGCGCATAAACGCTCCTGGCTTTATGGCAGCCTCGGGGCTCACTCTGCACTGCGAGTCCCGGTCACGTCGTGTCATTTCACATCACGCACATATTTCCTGGCCATTGATCTTCAGTTCAATTCAATGCGATACTAAACAAACGATAAATCATGTCCATTCTGCTCCAACTGAATGATGTTGAATAAATGCCTATTAGTTTTTAATGCTCTAATGTGTTATTTATTTGATAAATGTGATGTACAACGCTCCTTCTGTTAGGGCAGAGCACACCTAAACATCCTCTACGACATCACTACTAACAACGCTGACGTCATGCTCATCAAGGTACAGCAGACACATTGCACAGATGCTTTAAGTTTTATGTGTGTCATTGTCTGAATTTGGACATATTTTGGCCATTTTGCAGGAGACACAGTTTGTCTTTTTGTTTTTTTTTTTATGTGAATTCAGATATGTAAGATGTCCTGTATTTTCAGACTAGGATTTTAACTGCCCTCTGTTCTTTTATCACCGACTGTGTTAAGATTTAAAACAGGGTTAAGTTAAAGATGCACCACTATGGAATTTCTGGGCCAATACTGACGACCAATATTTAACATAATAATGTGGCAGGTAAACGATATTAACACCCTTTTCTGTCAAGGAAATAAAGTAAACCCTCTGTGAAAGAAACATGACACGACACACCTTATTAACTTAGAACGGTTAACTTCGCCAGTCACCTCATACCGATACTCATCTGATATATCGTGGCATTCCTAGCATATAAGCAAATATCACTTTGTGACTGTATGGTTTATACACCCCCATACAAACTGTTCTGTTAGTGTGCAATACAGAGTTAGTGTGTTGCCATCTGTCAACACCCAACTAAACGGCTTGCAAAATAACTGAAATGTCCCCTTGGGTCTCATATCATAACTGCACATGTGCAACTCTCAGCAGGGTGTGAGAATGACAGAGATGATTCACTCCTTATCGAGTTTCTTCATTAGATCGTTTGCATCAGATCATCAGATTGTTTAGATGTTTGCAAAAAAAGATTATGGTGAATTCTTCCCTTTTTTGTCCCTTGATCAGCAAATTGCATGTTAAAATGTAAGTTCAATCACTATTACCATCTGTGGCCATGAAGTATTCTCAGTAGTCAAAGCAGAGTATTAAAATCAAGGTTAAAGGATAATTCCAAACTGTTTATTTTATGCTGTGGTAATTTGCTAAATAGTCAAACATTACCTTGGAATAAATTTGCACAAATTAATTTCTCTTGGGAATATTGAAAAACTTTGCGCCCTTGGCAACTGACTGGTCGTGTCTGTGATGTACTGTCAGAGACAGGAAGCGGAGAAAGGAATGAAAAACACAATTTGTGCAAACATTTGTTTTATAAAGTATCTTTACAGTTAGTGAGTCAGAAAAACACGGGTGTTTCAATGTAGGCATCTACTCCATCACGTCAACAGACACTTGCAATACCATTTTGAGCGAAATTAGTTGAGAAACAATGAAATTTGCTTCTGATGTTTTGACTGGCCCTGTGCTGTGGTCGAGCTACATGGTCCCAGTGACTAACGGACTCGATACTGGAGATCAGCAAATAAGGCTAAAATCTTAATTTAAACAAACCATTCACTGCTATAAAGAAAAAAAGAAATTTTTTTCAAATTTTTTTTTTTTTTTTTTTTTTTATTTACATCCAATAAAAAATTGTAAATTGTTCTTATTCTTCCTCCATGACTGGAGGAAAAGATGCATGCAGGGTACAACGTGACAAACCTTTATTCACTAGTGTCACACGCAGCTGTCTGTGAGTGGAAGCACATTATTATGACAAACACGATCATTTAGACTTTGAAAAACCATTGAATCCATTTCCAAAACAATAAAGTCTCCGAGGACCGGGCATTAGGTCTCGATGTATCAAACAACACGCTGTCATCCTCTTTTCATCAGCTCACATTAAAGCAAAACAATAAGAGTTTTGGGAAGCTCATCCCCCTGACAGCAAGAAGAGACAGCTCATCATGTCAGTGTTGATTGAGCAACAAGCTTTTATTAAACAGACGAGCCAGTCCACCCTTAGGAATTGCACTACTCATCAAGTCATATACACGCAGCTCTTAAAAATCGTGTCAGGACTGCTGACACCGCTGTGATTCTGAAATACAGTCACTGACAGCAGCATGGAGCCAAATCTGTGACATGATCCCTCTCTAACGTTTAGTCGGAGAGGAAAAATTACATGAAATTCAATGTCTGCCATACTAGTAGGCTAAATTGTGCCTTAGGTAAAGAGCTGAATGACTAATTAAAATGTGCTATATTTAACGCCACAGCAGGCAACTTTGTGTGTTTCAAAGTGTCAGCAAGGGCCTTGGTTTAATCCGACCGTCCTCTGAGAAGGCAGTTTAGTTTCTCTGGTCTCTGTTCCTCTTCTTGTAATGAACCTGTTACATCACAGGTGAAACATGGTTCAATACATGTCAAACTGCAATTTAAATGTGAGATAATCCACATAATTACACTTAGGTCCTGAAGTATTTGGACAATAACATCATTGTTAGTCATGTTCCCTCTGTACACCAACACAAAGGATTTGAAAGAAAACAATCAAGTGTGATCAAACCGCTGACTTTCAGCTTTTATTAAAGTTTAATAAAAACATGGCATTTATTGTTTATGAATTACAGTCATTTAATGCAGAGTACCTCCAGGCGTGATCCGTTCCCTCATTACTTCAAGTCAAATGAAACAGAGACGTCAATGCAAGTGAGGGAGACCATTATTAGGCTGAAAAACAAAATCAGAGACGTAGCATAAACTTTTGGAGTGGCCAAATCAACAATTAGATACATTCTTAAAAAAGAAAGAATGCACAGGTGAGATTAACAACATCAAAAGGCCTGGAAGACCACGGAAGACAACAAAAGCGGATGATCACAGAATCCTTTCATTGGTGAAGAAAACCCCTCCATAACATGGAGACAATTCAAGAATACTCCGACGGTAGGCGTATTATTGTCAAAGTGTACAATCGGTAGATGCCTTCATGAATGTAAATACAGAGAGTTTACAACACTGGTAACATTCAAGTACTGGAAGGCCAGATAAGACGTCGCTAGAAAACATGTAAAAGAGGCTCCCAGTTCTGGAATCAAATTGTTTGGACAGATGAAACCAAGATAAACTTGTATGAGGATGATGGGAAGAGAAAAGTCTGGAGAACGAAAGGAACAGGTGATGATCAAAAGCACTACATCATGTGTGAAACATTGTGGAAGCAGTGTTATGGTGTGGGCATGTACAGATGCCAGTGGAGCGAGCTCACCGATGTTTATTGATGATGCGACTATCACTATGTGACAGTATCGGGATGAATTCTGAGGTGTACAGGGCTATACTCTCTGCTCAAATTCAACCAAATGCTGCAAAACTGATTGGACGTCTCCTCACAGTAAAGATTGATAATGACACTAAACATACTGTGAAAGAAACTCAAGACTTTTTGAAGAGTAAGAAATTGAATATTCTTAATGGCAGCAAGCAGCAACTGAAGGTCGCTGCAGTGAAGGCCTGACAAAGCATCTCCAGGGAGGAAACTCAGAATTTGATGATGTCCATGGGCTCCAGACTTCAGGCAGTCACTGACTGCAGAGGATTTGTCCAAATACTTTTGAGCCACTGAAAATGGAGTTACTCTGTATAAAATGGCATCACAATGGATTGTGCATCTCTATTGTTCTTTTCTGACATTTCACAAGGGAAGTTACTCTGGATTAATTGTAACACGAAGGTCAGAAGTTTTTTTTTTGTGTGTATTTTATAGAAAATTTCTTTTATGGCAAGTTGATCATCCTGAACATTCTGCCTGATCTATCCTGTATGTTCTAACTTTGTGGATACATCTGACACGCAGGAATACTAAATTCTTCTTGAAGCCGCTGCCTTTGGGGACCTGCTGCTCAGACTGTTATCCTGTTTCATCAATCAGAGATATTAACGGTCATGACAACTAACAGAGGACATGGTCCTCATCCTTGCAGGGAGATTCTGGGGGTCTGCTGGTGTGTGGGGGGCGTGTCTGCGGTGTGGTCTCCTGGGCAACAGCTGTGGTGATGCCAGATTTCCGGGAGTCTACACGGCCGTGTCCGAATTCCGCCAACGGATAGACCAAACCATTTACACGTCGTACCACCGCTGCACCAAATACTGATGATCAAACTAAGATGATACAGAGTTTTTGAACATGAACGTTTTTTTTTATGTAATTGCAGGTATATGAAAGTCATAAGTCATTAGATCGTTATAAAGATATCAGTTTATACCAATATTTTTAGAATTTTTCAAAAACAAACACAAATTTAGAGGATTGATTCAGGTAATCTATGGCTAGATTGTATTCCGTGACTTTCGCACAAACGCCCCCCAGAAAATTATTAAAAACATTATTTTTGTGAATTTTTGCACTCTCAAGGTGTAAACCTACTTTTTCAGCAGCTTCTTGCTTTCAGTCATCAGGTTGTGCCTGTTCTGCTACTGTTAAAACAATATGAACTTCACAGAAGACAGTTCTGTCAAACTACAATCACCCAAACCTAATGACACCACAGCCACGCAGGCCTGAGAGACCAGGTTTTTCTGACATATATGTGATTAAAAAAAGGATTGAGTTCTGTTCCAATCATTGCAAAACATCAGAATTCTGTTGAAAACCTGAATCAAAACATACTGTATAAAACAATTTGCCAACACTGATTTGCAAATTAACCCTGTAACCCGCAGAACTGCTTACAAACGTGTTTTTTGAGCGTTCCACAAGTGTTTGGTTACCCCGTCTCAACGTGTTTGAAAAGCGTCTTTGGAATGTCTTTCAAAAGGATGAGCAAATCATGTTTTATAAAGCTTCACAATGCTTTTGGAATCATGTCGTGGTCTTGTTTTAAAAGAATAAAAAATAATAACCTCACTCTGATACTACTGTACATGAACAAATATAGATGAGGCCCCTTATAGGAGGTGTTTTTTGACATAGCATTTCATTCTCTACATCTCCAAATTTTTTTTTCTTGTTTTACTTAGTATTAATTTGCACACTATAAAAGTCATTGTTCTAAATCTTAAAAAAAAGTTGCCAGGGTGCATTTAAAATACAGGTTTAACTTGAAAAGATAAGATAAGTTGAGGTAAGTTTTTTAATGATTCAAAGTTACCTCAACTTGTATTTTCAATCTTACTATAAGTGAATTTAAGACAAAGGCAGCCAATGCTGGACAACTTTCTCATTCTGTTCAGTGTGGGCAGATTTGTTCAATTTAGAATAGTCACTGATTGTTGAGTCTTGTTTCCAGGTCATTAAATACCAACATTATGGATTTTCCTGGGTCCTCGGACATTTTGAGTTTGTAGTGGGCCTGAACTACCAACCCAGCACAGGAATAAGACTAAGATAACATCTTACAAATTGATCCTTTAAGGGTTACTGTTTAATTAAAATCACCAGTTCCCAATCCAGTTCTGCCGACAATACGCCAATACAGAAGCCTGAAAAGTGAAAGAGTTGTTGTTTAGCTGCTCTGATATGATGAAAGGAGAGCCTCTGATATAAAGCAGGTCCGTGGGGAGTAGGTGTGTCCCGACTGCGCCTCCTCCATGAATAGTAGACGGCATATTAAAGGAAGTTCTGCTGCAGGCTCGCGTATCACCTTCCATTTTATCCTCTGTGTAATGATATTCGGTTAAGTTCCTCTGAGAAAGGAGAGATTTAAGGGCCAGCCATTGGTCCATGTCCTGTACTGTGGTTCTTTGTGAGATACCTTCGTGCTGTTCCTACAGAACATATATTTATGTTAATAGTCCACACAGGAGTGGTTGATACAAAAAAAACAAAAAACAATGAGATATAGTTTCAACCTAAAGTCCAACCCAGGGGGATTCATATAACAAAGCAAACTTACCTTCATGCTGCCCTCCGATCCTGCAACTTTACACCCAGTGTGAGAGCACACCAAGACATTCTCAAGTTCTCACTGTTACTGCAACTTACCATTTCATTCATCTCTTGCTTTTCATATTTTGTGTGAGTAGCTTAATTGTTGATTTTCATTTTTCTGTTTCATGGTTTGGGAAAGGGATGAGTATTTTCATGGTTATGATATTTCTATTTTGTAAGACATAAAATCACCACAAGACAGAAATGACAAGAGGCCTGTTTTGTTTAGTCAACTTTAACACGTTTTATGTTGTGGAATTTTTTTTTTTTTTGTTTGTTTGTTTGTTTTTGTTTTGTTTTTTTTTACCGAAATCAGGTTTTCCCAAACGTAGCTAAGTATCTCAAGATCTCATCTCATGAATCTTATATTAGCCTTTGGTTTGTATGAATTCATGGTTTCCTCACCGTCAGTTTGTTTTCTTTAGGGCATGAGCTGAAAGTTTCATTACAATCCAGTTCAGTGAGACTTCGACTTTACCACATGAAATGTGACTTTTTTAAATGGAGCCACTGTTTTTGTGAGAAAATGATTGGGAAGGTAAGCTGAAATGACATTACACTCCATTAATGATAGTCTCAAAACTGTGCAGTGAAATAAATTAAATTTAGATAATTCAACATCAGACTGTTAATGAACATTGAAAAACTAAGAAAAGATCTTGAAAAGTAATGGAATTTTCGGGATTTTAATGACAGCTGAATAGGGGGAAAGTATAAGCACGTGTTTAAGCGTGTCTAAAATCCCATAGAGGCAGTGTTCCAGGGATATTTGAGATGTTTTAGTGTATTTTTAAGAGACAACCTGGCGTCCGGTCACAGCATCTAGTCAAAAAATACCTGCATTGCCGTACTTCCGTACGTGTTATTTTTGGCTTTTGTGCTACAAAGACCATTTAATTTTTTTTTTATTCCACACGACATTCGTGTGGAAAATCGCATATTTTTCAATTATGTATTCTAAAAAACAAAATAACTTTTTTTTTGTTTTTAATACCCGCGTTTGAGAAATCTAGTAAAACCTGGCATCGTCCAACGTGGAACCTGGACTGCACCTTGTGGCCCCCTCAGCAAAACTCCAAGCCGCACTGTTTCAATCGAGCACATCCCTGATGTCCACATGGGACATCTGCATCTCCCATCCGTTCCAAGATGACATTCAGAACGTGCTGAAGGTGCTACTCGGCTGCAGTCGCGCATTGTTGCCTATGAAAACACTGCCATCCTCCGGCGAGGACGCGCGTAAAACCCGCGCGAGCCGAGAAGTCGGCGGTGCAGCAAGATCTTCCAGCACGACGCGTTGTCTTGTCTTGCGCACAGACAGATTTCAAGCGTGAGCCTCGCAGAACTGCACCTGGATCCCGGTAACAGCGCGACTCCAGCTGGAAGCTTGTCGCCGGGATCCGTGTTTTGCGTTTCTCCCTCACGTTTTCCGTACGACGGCCGCTCCACGGCTCCTTTTCTTCTCTTCCCTTCCCTTCTTTTCCCTTCTCTACTCTTCCCTTCTCTCCGCTCCGTGCGCCTCCATGTCCGCAGCAAAACGCGCAGAGAAGAAATTCTGAATAATGTCGCCGAAGCTCCGCGCGCGGCGGGACTGAGGACGCACACGCGCATTTTTTTTTTTCCTCCCCCATTTCTGGCTGTTGGTGTTGCGCACCTACGGGGACAGACACGTGCCGTCGGGGTAAACAAAACGGGGCTCGATCAGATCAGAATCAGCAGATAGCATTGTTTTGTTTTCGTATTTTTGTTGTTGTTTTTTTTTTTTTTGGCTTCTCTGCCCTGCCTTCCCTCCCCTTTTTGTGTTCGGTAGAGACGGCCAAGTTCAAGCTTGGCGACGACGTATACGTTTTCTTCCGTGCGCCTTGGCGAGAAAGACGCATTTGGAGATGTCAGAAGTGCTGCCTTTCAACGAGGAGAAAATGAGTCATTATGGGGATGAGGGCGACGAGGGACACCTTTCCTTCACCTGTCGCCTTCAAGACACCAACAACTTCTTCAGCGGCTCGCAGAACAAGCGTCCGCCGAAACTCGGACAGATAGGCAGGAGCAAACGGGGTAATCACGTAATTACTGCGGTTTGCTTCAGTGCTGCTCTTGTGGACGAGTGCGCGCGCGTGTGTGTGTGTGTGTGTAGCCAGACAGACGTTGTCTTGAGGAAAATGCAGATTTGCTGGTCGCCTGCTTGTGGGATGTGTGGGGCTTTTAGATATTCTGTTGGCATTGCAACGCGAGTTGGATGCGCAGTGCGCGTGAATGCTGCTCGACGGAGCTGTGCTGGATGACTGGAATGATGGAGAGTTCTTGCATGATCAGTGCAGGCTTGTCTTGTGTGTTGTGTGCGTTCATGATGGCTCACCGGTGGTGGCACGGACTCATACACTCACAGGCAGACAGACAGGTGCACTTAAAGTAAGCGCAGACTTAACAGACATGCACCTGTTCGGCAGACTCAGATATGCATATTGTCAAAGTGTGTCCCTGTTTTTGTGCACACCGTCCCTCTGTCGTGCATGCAAACACGCTCTGCTCATGCTCTGTGCCCATGGTTCCAAGCTTTCATGCCTTCCTGTCAGTCGGTGGTGAATTTTCAAGACGTCACATTGAGATGAGCATCCTCCCCCCTCTCATTAACACTCTCCCCTGTCATCCACAGTTGTAATTGAGGATGAGAATGGCGACGACGAAGCCCTGAAAAATGGAACAGAGAAGACCCCGGCAGAGGCTTAGGGCGCTCGGCTCACTGCCCCCCAAAAGACTCTCTTGAAATTTTTTATGGCGATATTTACCAGTTTTAATCCAAAGACACTGTATATAAGCACTTTTTCTCATGTGGCAGCAGGCAGCACTTCCACGCCCTCCTCTCCTAGTCAGTCACGGCCATCTGGGTGACACACACTCACGGGGGGGGGGGGGGGGGGGGGGGGGGGTGGCCCCTGACACTCACACAAACAAACATGCCCTCGATTACAGGGTTTTTGCCATAAATCTGAAAGCGTGAGAAGACGATGGGGAGGGGGGTGCAAGGTGGGTCGAAGGAGGCTGTCAGAAATGCAGAAATCAGGGACAGGATACAGAAATCAATCTGATACAAAAACTAAAGCACACACTACTATATCTTATCAAAAATATGGTACAATTGTTTCTGCTCTTGATTTTGACTGAAGGCAAACGAATAACAGAGCTTGTAAATATGGAAACGGTAGCCCATGTTTTCTTGCACAAATGGGAAGTGGTAAACTGGTTTGTTCTGTGTCGAAGACTTTATTTATTGATTCTTTGGAATATGTTTGGCAGTGAATAAGGGCCAGAGGCAGCGTTGTTTTCTTTTTTTTCTTTTGTATGTTGAGAAAAGCTGCAGTGAATGAGAGTGACATTTTTTTTTGTTGTTTTCACTTTAAAGTTCGGGATGTTGCCTGGGTGTTTTTGTTACTATACTTTGCAGCTAACAAATCATTTATATACAGTGTACCTCCCACCTGTTTGTAAACTTCCCAGGCTTTCACCTGGATTGGTTGATACTGTAACTTCACTGTACACACCCTATTGATAAACTATTTATATTGCATTGTGAATTATTGTTTGTGCCAAATCTCATGAGGGATATACTGTTCTTGACAACTTGTTCTTTTTTGTGCTTTATACAATTTCTCATACAAGTAAGTTGTTATGTTTGGTTGCCATTTTTTTTCTTGGTGGTGGGGGGGGGGCTCTTTCTTAAAACACAGAAATACCAACTCATGCATGGCAAATATAAAATCATGCATGCACGGCAGAAGTTCTGAAACTCTTGTGTATTCTTGAAGCACCTCGTATACAGCTTTGAATGACAAACCTTGAGAAACAGTCTTAATTCTGCGTTGTACTGTACGATTCACACTGATTTATACAGTGGGCTGATCTTGTAATAAAGATTGACAAAGTACTATTTACTATTCAGTGTTGATTGTGGTTTACATAAGGAATAATGTACTCAATGTTGCGTTTTTGTTTTAACTAACTTATAGCTAAAAAGTCTAGTTTTGTATCAGAAAGACAATAGTGAATAGCTTGGCTGACTTTTGGATGTTCCTTGTACAGTTCCCCCTGTTTATTATTCCAAGGACGGTCAAGTCCACTGTGAGAAAGTAGCATCCAATTCCTTGGAAAGACCAGATACGAAGGGAGACAGACAGGGGAGGAAAGACGAGCTAATCATCCTGTGAAGAATTTGAAATCCACACGTTTTGCTTATACGAACTTAAAAGCGCCCTCGACTCGGACAACCCTGCACAACAGACTCTGATCTTGAAGAGTACGTCAGTGTTGCAAATGATTCTGTGGGGGGAAATGTACACCGCTGTTTCCCAATGCAATAAATGTCTGCATCTGAAATCTCAGCTCCTCTCTTTAATCAAGTCGTCCCTTTTTCTCCATTGCCGGAGATGTAAATGGTGCAGTGCCACCGGGGCATGAGGAACACTGATGAGACGGGACATTTCCAACTCTGCTCTGGTGACTAAATGATTCATGTTGTGTGACGAGCCTCTGTCAGCGTACAGCACCTTAAGCCCAGACTGCTGGGAATGCGTACATGCAGCACACGCACCCATGTCTACTTCAGCTCCAATTGCAGGCGGGACTAATATATTGCGAGTCTCTCTCCCTCCCCAGTCTTGACAGACATGAAAGGGGCTGCCTGGGCTGGGTACCATGGTAACAGATGCACCTTGCACTCAGTGGCTGCTGTGGTGGGTTTTATTTTGGTGCAGAATAGTCTTCCCCAAGCCCCGGCCTGATACCATCGCTATCTTTAATGGAATGTTCTCCATTCTCTTATCTGCCCTCTTCTCTCAAGACCCGCTATTCACTCTGTGGCGTGACCGCATTATCCTGCCAAAATAGTCCCTTCTTCCAAAACCGCAGTCAACCATGACGATGGTGCATACTGCAGTAACGGTCCTAACATAGAATGAGAGGATGTTACATTTAATCAGTAAATGTATTTTCTGCATGGTAGAGTTATTTTTTGTCCAAAATATTGTAAAAAAAAAAAGTGATGTGATTGCCTGACTATAATCAGTATTAACACAGGGTCACATATTCCCATACAGCCAAACCTGTGTGACCCAAACAGTGACGTACTGCAGAAAATCACAAGTGTAATACTGTAGTTCTGCAGAAGCAATCTATTAGCTGGGTGCACACGAACCATTATTTGCACTCAATCTGAAGGGTGCACATTTCGTACACTAATGAGTTTTAAACTTTTCTCCCTGCTGCATTACATAACTCTGCACACATAGTAAACCACAACTCTGAAGGCAGCCACACATGTGACTCATACAGTTGTAAGCTGAATACATCACCAGCATGCGTCACCTGTAGCGGCGGTTCGAAAGGAAAGTTGAATTGGAGGTAATGCGACTACCAGAGTTAGTGAGACCTCGGGATCACCAGCTGAATTGCTGAACAACAGTTGCAGCCGTCGGCATGCTACAAATGACTCTGTTTGAAAAATAATGGCAAAACAATTCCAAATGGCAGATCTAAACAAACCGTGAGGATCAGCTGTAATCATGTTCATCCTAACTGTGAGCAACAACACCAGGGGTTTCTAATTCAAACAAATTATTATTATTGCTTTTTCATTGTCATTTGTTTCATTTTTTATGCAACACTCAACCTCAAAAACCTGAAAAACCAAAACCAAAAACTGTAAGCCAGTGTTTGATTGGATTATTTTAATAGGTCAGAATTGGCACATAAACTGGGATGTATGATAAGAACAGAGAGGGTAAAGAAGGAGCTGGCTGAAGCTTTAGAACCAAACGATTCCTAGGTGACCAACCTTTTTCAGTCAGCTCAGGAAAATCCTGCCAGCCAGGCTGAAGAAGCGTTCCAGTCAATTATTACAGCTAATCAGACTCAGAAATGCTTTATTGATTCCAACGGAGAACTTTGTAACCTTACTAGCCTTCAGGGCTGACTTCTCCCATCTGCTGTGCGCATCAATGTTGCTAAAAGCCCCGGCTAAAATGACTGCGGAGCTGTTGATGTTAAAGGGCGTTAGATTATGTTAAAGTAAGACTTTCAATCTGTAGAAAATACTGATGAAGTCAAGAGAGGACAACACAGCGGAGACAGCCACTGCTTTGAGCAGCCAAAGAGGCAAACCAAGAGGTTAGAGATGGAGCCAGATGTGGAAGCTGATGTCAGTATAAACACTGTTCGTAAAGCGGGCATTCACTTGACCCTTGCAGGGGTCTTGCATTATTGTGGGTGGTTCTGCTCACCACAGAGTCTCTGTCAGGTGGAACGATATAAGCACTAAAAATTGGTATCAAACTGAAGCTTTTGATATGACAATCCAGTACCAACCATTGGATGATGTGACAAAAGAAGATTTAGAAAAACTACAAAAGGTAGCGTAATTGTGAATATGTATTTGAACAAGGTGTTCTCGTCAACAGCTACGTTTTTTTATGAATGACCGGCAGTTACACCGATCCCGCAGCCAGAGCACCTGTGCACATGACCAGAGGTTGCACGGTAGAACCATGTGAGCCTCTCGTCACATCAGGTAAGCTCTCAAAACTCTTGAAATGCATTAGGTCTTCCCTTCCACTGTTTGCTTTAAAATTGCCTTGAATTTGTTGCTATTAACTAATTGTGGTTAAGGTTAATGTTAGAGTCAGTGGCACCTTGCACCCGGGTTACATGTGAACATGTGCATCTGAATCTAAACAATTTAAATCTAAAAAATCAAAACGACAACAAATCTGAACAACTTGATCTATGAAGTAGGAATAAAAAAAAAACTGTGGGAACAGTCTTGTTTGCAATCTTGATTTAAATGCATGACACAGAATCAGATGCATTTGGGCATCCTTCCTTGATAATGACAAGCATATTGTGAATTACTCTGAGTTTCGGGGCTGTGACACTGAGGCCCCACTTAAAGTCAGACATACTGCTGTGTATGATCTGTAAAGGTTTGAATCTGCAGTCCTGGGAAAACCTCGCAGTGACAGTGATTTTTAATCTACTATGTGCTGTCTTGACCACTGTGACCCGCAAATGGACCACTGCTGCTACACCCGGGTATCCCCCACCATTTGTGACAAAGGGTGCCAGAGGTTTCTCTCTAGTTTTGTTTAAACTTGTCTTAAAACCTTTTGCTTTGTGAAAACTTTTTGTAATGCCTGACTTTATTTTAGTTTCTTAACTAGATTTTATTCATTTCCATGTGCTTTTTTTTTTTCTTCTGTTGGGTTTTACTTTATGTTTTGTTTTGTACCGTTGTTAAGCACTGTGCTATATAAATAAAGTTCATTATTATATATTTTCTGACACTGTTGCATGACACTGCAAGCCCCACCCTGCCACAGTTCCAACAATTACATTAAATTCTCACCTCAGCCTGAGCTGCAAACCTGCTCCCTGCTATATGAGAGCCATTACATTTTATCTTGCTCATCAGTTCCTCAAAGATATTTCAACAATCAGGACTGGTTAGATTCAGGCATTAAAACCATATGGTTAGGTTTAGGAAATCATGGGTCACGGTTGGTTAAGGCACAAAAACAACATTAGGTTTGCCTAGTAAATGTCCGGTGTTGGTTTCAAATGTAATGCAAACTCCGGTTTTCTTGGGTGAAAGTCGTGTGTGTGAAACCCTTCACTCAACCCCAGGTTCCGCCCTGCTCGGCGCTTTTGTGCTTAGGAATTTCTGTCAGTCACTGACATAATGTGGCCGCCTTATATGGGCGCTACCTTCTGCATCGAGATGTGCTGTGAGGGGAAACAATGATAACTGGCCAGCTGGACATGAGAATGGGCTCATCTTCCACACTGCTGGCAGCCTCGTCATGTTTGTGGACACAGTGGAAACATTTTTCAGTCAACTTAGACAATAGAACATAACACTCAGTGTTGGTTTGGGTGACCATCGCTGCTATAACAGGCTCAGAATCCCACTTAACAGGGATTAGATCTTCCATTCTTGTCATTTTTGATGTGTGAAGCTCTTTAATAACTTAGTGAGTCACTATTTGAATAATATTGTGGCAAATGGGTTTTGTAGTGGGGACAGATGAGATGTTACTGGCTGCTGCTGCAGAAGGGGACAGACAGAGCTGCATGGCTGTTATGTTACATATGTTCTGAAATGTGTAGGAAGAGAGAGGGGCAGAAGAAGAACTGCAACATGAAGGAGTGAAAGAGATGGAAGCAATCAACAGTGAAGGGGCAAAATGGGAGAATTCACAGGTCACTGGCACAAGAAGGAAGACGACACCCTGCAAGCTCCGTGTTCGCTTGCTGGCAAACATGAGCTAACATGCCCAGCTGAGAGATACCCCAGCCTGTCCGACTCTCTTCTGGACCGATGTGTCTGACCTTTGTGTCGTCGCAGGGAAATACCTGCCGTGCCCTCACATGCTGAGACACCTCACTGGGGAAAATCGCTTCCTCTCCTTCTTGGAGTGAATCGCTTGGGCTTGATATGATGCAGTGTTTGTATGCGTGTGGCGTGCAAATAGTTGAGCCAACATTTGCATTTCATTGTACTGCATTTGTGTGAATGCATGCGTGTAAAGATCTATTTATTCAGATTTTTGCATTCGTAGGCGTACACTGGTGTACACATCACATAGTGTAAAACAGTGTGTGTGTTCCTGTGTGTGTGTGTGTGTGTGTGTGTGTGTGTGTTCATGCTTCTGTTACCTATTGAGGACATTTTCAGGCACCCACACTGACCTTGTCAGGACCGGTAGTCATCATGGGGCACAAGCACCAGTCCTAATGCAAAAAACATCGTGGTGTGGCATGATTTAAGGTTATGGTCTACACGAAGAGTGGAAGTCATGGCTGTGGGAACCTCTGTGTGTTTGTGTGTGTGAGCTAAATTGGCATTGGCATCAGGTATTCTCTTGCTGATTAAGACTCAGCTGGGAATTCACAAGGACATGAGGAGGAAAAGGGGAAATGCAGGCCCTGTTTGGAAAAAAAAAAAAAGAATACCAGAAACCACACCATCATATTCTGCCTGTTCCCGAACATGATTTGACATTATGCTTTCTTAATTTTAATTTTTTTTTTTTTGTTTGATTTGGCTGAACCAAGTCAGACTGCGTCACCAAAAAAACAAATACTCCAACCCTGCCTATGACTTGATGGTACAATCAGCTTTGTTTACAGCCAAATGTTTTTTGCAGATGACGTCAATCTTTTGAGGTGTGCCTCAGATTTTAAGTCCAGCTTTTACTCAACCAAAATAATCAGAATCTCAGGAGTTGTACCTCTCTCAAAAACAGAAGGGTTAGCGTCCTGGTTGAACAGATGGGACTCTCATGGCTTAGTGATAAAACTGGACAAACAGCAAACAAAGACGGGGACCTCTCCATATCAACATTAAACCACTTTTTTTTTTTTTTTTTTTTTTTCGCAGTGATAAAACTGGACAAACAGCAAACAAAGACGGGGACCTCTCCATATCAACATTAAACCACTTTTTTTTTTTTTTTTTTATCCAAGAGAGTTGGAGAGCGGCCCGAGAGGGAGAGAAGAGGAGATAAGAGAGAGAGGGAGCCAGGAGAGAAGGCGGAAAAGAGAGGGATAAACAAAAGTGAGAGTAGAGGAAAAGACAGAGGCTCAATATGATGAAATGAATGCCAGGGAGAAACAGTTCAGACCCACCAGATGGTTACTATAGCAACCACATCCCCAGTCTCTCTTTCTCTCTCTCTCAATCTCTGCCTCTCTCTCTCTAGTTGCTTTATTCCTGCTTTAAGTGTGTGGAGGGAAACTAACAGTTGAAAAAGACTGCCTCTTACATTTTGGTGCAGTGGTGTCATGAAGCTTGGTAACCAAAGTTACATACTTGTGTGCTCACCTGTGGGATTATTTTTTTTTGCCTCCTACTTGTGTTTCTGGCAGCTGATGTCCGTCACAAACACCATGCTGACAGATGCAATGGTTTAGCAGTGCAGTGCACCAGCGGAGGGGTCATGAACAGTTCATGAAAAAGGCACCTGTGGGAGTCTCGTGTGACCTGAAGAGATGCTGCGCTTTACCTTTAAACCTGCCTTACCCACAGACACACGTGCATCCACTGCATGTGTGCAGACAGGCGGAGATGCGTTAAGTGGCTTTCTCAAGCTCAGCAGCAGTGCACAGTAGTTTCTTACACAGAGCGGGTGTCCGATGTCTCCCTCCATATCGTGTTGTCACATGCAAGGAGCAAAACTCACAGCTAAGCCACACAAATATAAGCACAAGAATATGCACCCTCACAAATGCAGCCTGGCACCACGCATGCACAGTGTACACAGGGTCACACAAATTCACAGATACCAGCCGGCAGAATATCCAAACTGGGATGCACAACAAAGGGAAGAGCTTGCAAGCCCCCCAGCTAATCTCATGCATGGAGATCATTTTCAAAACAGAACAAAATGGTGGGCCATCTCTCAGTGGCAGAGTGGGTCTCTGCAGGGCCCCTGGGGCAGGATGGCATGTAACTGCGTACGCTTGCTTCCTGAATAAAAGATGCTGACCTAGATGGAAGTTCGCCATTGGTCACTTAATTTGTTCTACATGCCCAATTGGCTTGTGCCCAAAGACACAATATAGCTGCCATCCAATCACGTGCAGGCGCTTGGGGTCATGCATGTGTGCAAAACATTCTCTCTACAGGTTTGCACAGAAACATTGTCTTTGACAGAGAAAATGCAAAAGTGGTAATTTGAAAAGAATGTGTTATACATCACACTTGTCAATTTGTCCTTTGTCTCTGTAGTATCCATGTTCTTCTCTCCCACCGTTCTCCTAAAAAACAGCCTTAAACTTCACCTCTGTGGAACCGAACCTCTTCCTGACTGATTAAAGAATACGGAGATCATTTTTAGTTGACCACTCATCAACTAACATTACACAGCTCACTGATGCAGACTGGACTCATGCAATGTGCCAGCACGGACCACGTGGGACTAAACATAGTACATACTGTATATCTGCAGGTCTGTGAGCATGAATGAGCACGGCTGAAAGGGTGTTTTGTATCTACATTGTACTGAGCCCTTCTACATTATTGATATGCAATTTGACAGCCTGCCATTAATAAATTATTAAGGAATTGAAAATTGTTGGGCCGAGGCTCGACAGCCTCGAAGCTCTTTGGCCCCTTTAGATGAATGAGCGCGGCTGCATGATCGTCAATGACTGTTGCACCCCAAACTGCATAAGCAGCTGAAATGTCGGCTTAATCTTTTTCAGGTTTTTCAAAGGAGTCAAGGCCATTCAGCCCCAACCTTGTGTGATTTAATATTCCAGCTGTTAATTGAGTGCATTGGCTGGGTTTAGCCAGAGCCAGGTCTCTCCTGTAGAATGCTGGGAAGCTGGATCCAGATGCTCAGTGCCTTAGTTGGCTCGGGCCTATAAGCAGACACTGATTCCTTGACGTTACCTTTCCCACATCATGGTGGTGAAAACAAAAAAAAATGGTCTTTGGTTTCGTTCATCTGCATTGTAAGGAAGTAACCATTCAAGGGGCCTACTGACCAATGTCATACCTAATACTTTGATTTCAATATAGCCTAGCTTACTTTTCCATGTTTTCCATTTTGTTTTTCCATTTTTTCCAGAAAGCTGCCACTTTTCTGCAGTGAGTCATGTAATTTTATGTATTGTTGACGCAGAAGACTTTGAATACCTCCGTGTTCTTGTGTTCTTTTTCCAACAGTTGACAAAATGATCTCTTCTGCCCAAATTTCCAGTTCATTTTATTTGCCACAACTTGCTAACTTCTCCTTCAGCTACCAAAACAGGAAATGACGTGTAGACACTGCACAAGATTGGTGCAGATGGCGTTCACACCAGTGACGATCCGCTCCAGGGTTCACCTGCCAGCCGTCCAGGACCATATCTTTCAAGCGGACCAGAGTCCGATTGTTTGGTTCGCACCAGAGTTCTCTGACTGCGTTCAAACCAAGCAGAACGAACCGCACCAGGGGGGTAAATGCTCCAGGGTTTGGTTCAACTGGACTAAACAAGGTTGGTGTGAGCGCGACCTTAGTGTGTTAGCTTTTATATTTTTAAGATACACTTTTATCCCTCTGTTAAACCCTCCCAACATCCAGTTAAGCCCCCTTTATTGCCTCCTAAGTATCTTTAAGGTAATTGTTCCATACTCTCATACAGCATCATGCACTGTGAATCATGTTGTTTTTTTCTCAGCATGAACCAATAATAAAAAAAAAATTATAAATGCAGAGATTTCACAAAATATATATATATTTGCACTGTTTTCGTTACAATTTTCCCAGATTGTCCTGAGAGAAGAGTAATTTTTGAGCCACATTCCCAGGTTGTCGTTGACCTGATGCTTTGGGATGGTAGATATTTCGAGCTACCAACCCAAAACATGAGGTTCTGATGACCCATGAATAAGAGTATCTTACAAATTTCTCCTTTAGAGTTGAATTTTGCTTGGATACCTCCAAATTATCTAATAAAATAATGCATAAAAACACTTTATGAATTTTGTGTGACAGGGATAATATGAAATTGTTAAAATCTGACCCGCAACCAAGTGCTACGACTAGTATTATTTATTCCTTTTCAATAAATACAGTTCTTTGTGAAACAGTCAGGTCTTTAACAGCAAGCTGTTTCACATCCATTGAAATTCCTTGGTTATGTCCACTCTGCAGCATCAGCCTCTCTGGCAAAGCCTCAGGAATACCAACCAGCTGTCAGCCCCTCGCTCTCAAACTCTTCCTCTCTCCCTCTTGTCATCCGCCTCTTCCTCGCTATCTCATGTCCTCTGTCTTTCTCCTTATGCTGTCTCCTGTTGACAGAAAACAAGTGCAACATCACCATTTCAATTCCAGCGTGGGTGCTCAGGTTCTCTTTTCCTTCTTGTTTTTCTTTTCTTGTTAGTGATGTATGGAGCAAGCAGTAAGGAGCCAGCACACAGCGAAGGATCAAGGGAATGAATCGTAATGACTGCTACCGGAGGAAAGAGGGGAGAAGATGTCTGGGGAGAATCTGCCTTTAACTCTTAGTCTTTCACCTGCTGTCCTGCACATGCAGCCAGTCTGTGTCCACAGGATTTGTCTCACTTTGACTGTGATTAATTGGGAGATGATGGATATGCAAAGACAGAGATAAGACAGAGGAGACGCTCCCAATGCTGGTAGACATGTTAAACAGGAGGCAAATACTAAAGAGTGGAGGCGACATTAGTATAACTTTGAGACCCCACCGTGTCATTATTTGGACAGTTAAATGGCAAAGGGGACAGATCTATGATTAAGAGGTCAGTACCTAAAATTCTAATGAATTTTGTACTTTTGTGAACTTTTGGGTTTGGGGCTGTGTTTATGGGGAACACTAGGTTTTTTAGTCCCAATTAATGAGAATTTTAAATCTAAACCAAATGTTATCAGACACTAATCTAGTTCCAACGTCAGTTCAGTCATTTGGGAGGGAGAGACCCTTTCCTGTTTCAAAGTAACAATCCCCCAATGCTAACAGGCAAAAAAAAAAAAATGTTTTTCCCAGTTTTGCATGAAACATGAACTGGAGAGCCAACTAAGAGCCCAGCAGAGGCCAATCTCTTTCATATATTCTCTGATAGCAGCATATTACTGCCTGTGGTTCTGGAATGTTTAGAACTGCAACCGATGATCACAGTATTTATTCATTTTTTATTATTATCAGAAGATTTGCCAATTTTTTCCACTGATCAATCACTTCATCTATACGCATCAGAAAACCATGAAAATGCCTGTTTATTTATTTCCAACAGCTCAAGGAGATGCATTCAAATGTCTCTTTCTGTTTGACTATTAACATACTTTATTTCTGATGCCGTATCAATCACTCCTTCAACCTGTCCTCCCTCCTATCTGTTGCTATTAGATCACCTGGACCTGCATACAGATTAAACCTGCATTGATCAATAGTTCTATATGAAGAGTAAGCCACATGACTAAGAGTTATGAGAGAGGCATCACTCATACTGACAAACCCACACATAATCACCAAGGTCTGCAGTTCTTCTCTGCACCATGCATTTTCTCCTCTTTGGAGGTAGGTTTTTAGCTTTATGACCCACAGCTTTTATGTTTGGACTGCTCTCAACCTCTTCCCCTGCCACAGCAAATGTTTTGGGCATAAACATTCATCTGGGTATGCGTTGATGCATAAAGAGGCAGCAGTTTACTAACAAAGTGATAAAGCTTGAAAAGGCCTCTTCAAATGCTAGCAAAAAATGATCGTTGACGCTTTCTCCTGACTCTCCAGGCATCCCTGGCTCATCTGCCGTGGTGGCCTGTATGCACAGCTGCTCCTCAGACCCAGCGTGCACACACAGCCGGTTGTCCACCTTTCACCTCATCGTCCGTTGCTTGGTTGTCTAAATTTGCTACATCTCGCTCACTTTGGCCCGTCTTTACTTGTTATGCCTATATGCCAACCTGTTGTCTGTCTGTCTGTCTCCTATGTATCCCCCACTAAAAGGGCTGTTTCTATTTGACTGCCACGGTCTTCATTTGGCGTTGAATTGTTGGTTCACCCATTCAAAGTTCAAACCCGCCTTCAGGCATTATTTGTATGATTGAACAAACAACTGAAACATTTTTTTATGCGTCTTAAAAAGTCATAACGCTGAAATGGACCATCCCATTTATATAAAGAATAAGAATTGCTGTGACATTTTTCATGTAAAAAAAAAAATAGAAAAAGGGGCATACAATATAAAAATATTTTTATTGTCAATATTTATTGTCTGTAGAAACGAGTAAGGATCTTTTAATCATTTAAACATAAAACAAACCATAAACGCAATCATCGATATCAAGCGGGTACAGCTCATAGCTCAGAAAAACTGACCATCTTTTAGACACAATGACACAAAGGGGCTTGAGAACTCACATTTCAGGCATGAATATTTAAAGAAAACCAAGTACCTCCTCTCCTTCTTATTGTCATCTAACGAAATTTTTTAAATCTTTTAACTGGAGGGCTCAGACTGGAGTTCCTCTATAGCGCCCCGCTGAAGTGTTTCTGTATAAATGCATGCAAGAGCGTGAGAGTACGCTGCATACATAAACTCTGACATACTTATGAGTGTGGAGTACCGTTGGAGCGATCTTACATTCTGCTTTCATGGGCTGAGTGTTTACCTTTGTTCGGACTGCTCACCAGCGTGTGTGACCACTCCGCTTTAATATCCCTTCTGTCATATTCAGCGGTTGAAACGAATCCTTATGCGGCAATACAAAGTCCTTCTCTCTGTCTCTTCTGAATTCTCTGGAGACCTCAAGCCTTACTTTTGCTCTTTCAGTTGCCATGGATACCGCAGGCAAGGCAGCTGATTGGACGCAACAATAAACTCAGCTCTTTCAAGCCTTTGACAAATTTGTCTCCAAACTGAAGATCTAAGAGGCTCTCTCATGCTGACACACACCCGATTACTCACTCACATAGGTGCAAATGAACTTCGAGTGATGCACGCGCGCACATACGCAGAGCAGCATTAACCACTGAATGACAATGGAGCAGAGATCAATATAAGCTCCTTCAGCACAATCCACTGTCATCATCTATCTGTCTATCCCCGTGGAGCAGGCGAAGTATGTGACATCAATTCTGCATTCGTTTAAGGAGCAGCCAGCCACAACAGTCTTGCTCCAGAGGTGACCCCGGGAGCTCCTGTGTGGCCTCCAGCTCTGCTTAACAGCCCGGTTTCCACCACGGCACCTAAATGTGCCGACACGGAGAAGGGTACATGTGTCCTGACTTACAGACTGGTCCGCGGGACATTTTCAGAACCTTATACTTAAAGCGATCCTTTGATGGTCTTTACCCAGATTTAAAGGGCCAATTTTATGATGGGTCATCAAATACTGATGCTTTGAGTTAATAGAGCGGGCTGGCTGATGACCCAAAGCAGTAGCTCCGGACATTTAGCATTGGTATTTTATGACCAAAGAATGAGATTAAATCAGTTATGTTACATTTTATACCTATAAAGAAAAGCATTAAATGAAAACTATGGTATTTTTCAATCTAATCCCTATTTCCCAATCTTTAAGGCTCTGAAATGTTTTGAAAATTAGTCCAGTATGGAGTTCAGAACATGGCATTGGGGCATTTGGCAAGTCCAAAATTTTCCAGTGTTTTCAAAAGACAAGCAAATTTGTGTGGATTTATTCCATTCTGTGGTAATATGCTAAATAATCACTCAGTACTTAATAATAAATACACACAAATAAGATTTTAAGATCAATAAGATTGGACCCACCCACTTTTTCTGTCTCTAATACAGTGACAATTCTGTTCACGCTGTCCTGAAAAGTTGAACTCTGGACCGTGTTTACTGCTTCTTCCTTACCTTCCACACTCCTGCCTTCTTACACCTCTCAGATCCATTCTGCTTGGCTAAATTAAATAATCCATACCACCTTTTTCATGGGAGTCTCACTGACGACGTTTACATCTGCAGAATACGACTAAGGTCTGTATTTTGGGAGCAAGGCAATATTCTGAATAAAGTGTTCTACATGTGCAGCAGCTCCGTGAATGTTTCCATTTATATGTCAATCAGCATATTCTAGAAAACAGCAACGTACACTACTGGTGTTACCAGTGTCATGATGTCAGACACATTCTTCTCCAGAAAAAAATTACCCATCTCATCTAAGGAAAATGAACACTGTCTCCATGTGGTCTTGAATTATTCTGTTTTCTATTCTACGCCACAATTTCATGACCAAACTCACTTTCATTCACATGCTTTATGACGGACGAGAACACGAAGAAATGGCAAGTGTTTTTCATTACGAAACATAGCCAAGTCATCTTTAGCACATTATTTGAGGAGAAGTACTAACTAACGGTTACGTACTAACGCTCAGTCGCCTTTTGACCGTTTCTGTTTAAAGAGGATGGAAACAGGACCAGAGCATGTCGGCCTTCTTGTGAACGCGCAGACTTTTATCTGTGGTTACATTTCTAAATAAATATATTTGTCTTTGGACCCTGATTGAGTACATATGTGTTGTCTATTAGAACCACTCAGCCCTCTGAGGCATACGAAATGGATAACTGAATGAAGCTGAAAATCTGGGATTTGAACTCACAACGCAACCATGGAGCTGCACCACTACACCGACGTTGGTTAAACGGTTGGCGTTGCATTTGACAGGTGATCAACGAGCAGTCTCAACAGGGGGGAGTCTGCCAGATCCACTTCCCGTGCACTAAGTGTTTTGACTGGTTTCCCAAGAAATAAAGTATTTGATGTAATCACATGGAAAGGGTGATTTATGAGGATTCTATAGGTGCACAAAAGGCCAAAAATTCATAATTCTCACTCTCAGGGCTCCCTCATACCCACCACTGTCAGACTGTTTAGCCAGAGCATAATTCAACCTGCTGACTCTATTTTGTATTTTTGCCATTCTGAACTAACAATATTTTAGTCAGGAGATGCATCCGTCTCTTATTTAATCATATCTGTAAATACTTTCCACACTGCATTATACTGTACAGTATTACTCACTATTTATACTAAAACTATTTACATTACAAAATGTTTATATGTGTACGTGCATTTAAGAAAGAGATATGTACACATATATTAACAAAATACAATACATTGTATTATCACGCTGTAATATTCAGCTTTTCTTCTTGTGCGATTACTTACTTTTTATTTCTAAAGGCCTAATTATCATATATTTTTAATTACAGGCGAAACCAAAGAGGTGTACAGTATATCAGTGCGCATAACTTTGATTTTTTAAAAATATTTTTTATCTTTTTTTCCCCTGATTTTGTCTTTTATGGTGCGACTATGACCTGTAAATTTGTTTGAGGATGGGTTATCTTTTAACATTATGGACATAAAAGACATAATTTAATGGCATAGTGAAGTATTGTGGAAATAACCACCAATTCAGGCGGAAGTCACACACAACAATGTAAGGAAAATAAGTTTTATTTTACTTGTATCATTGTGGATGCACTAATAATGTTATCCTCTGTTTCTTAGTTGTTAATATTCCACCCGTTTTTGGCACATGGCTTCACATTTTTTCATCTATGAAAACCATTAAACTATCCAATTTCCATTCTTTAAGGACACTACATTAAAGTGGTTTGGGCATTTGTACTATATATTTTTAAACTTCAACCGTTTCTGCGATTTATTAGTGTGGAAACAGCAAGGCTAATAAATTAGAATTACTTTTATGTCTTTAAAACTAATACATTTTTTGTGTCTTTAATGTCTTCTATGTAAAAGAAAACATAAAAGACATCAAAAAAGAAAGAAAAAAATACAATTAATACAAAAAATTTTCTGGCTCTTTATTTCTTAATTCTGCAATTCAACAAATGCTTTCAGCAGTTTCATATCATTCAACACTCGCGTGCATTTTCACTTGGAAATGCAACTTTCAGTTAATTTCGTTCTCTAACTTTCTTCCTTACTCTGTCTCTCCTGCGAGCTTAAGTAAAAGGCAGCCAAGAAATAGAGGCTTCCCTTTGGTAGTACTCCAAAGATGACTCAGGTATGTTTGGTAATGAAGAACTGGAAAAGGGGCATTCACAAGGGCATCTAATGTATGTAATAGCTATGACAACCAGGGACACATTTACCTCAAGGTCGCTCAATAATCCAATAATCCGAAACACCAGCATTAGTCACGTCGTCTGTCTGATCACTCTTAAACATTGAAAAAAAAACAACAAAATACGACAAAAAAAATTAAATCTCTAGCTTTAGTCTCAACATACCTCGCTAACCCAGTAATCTTGCTTCAAAGTACACCCGTCTGACCCAGCCTGCACCTAACGGAACAGAAGCCGACTGAAACGAGCCAGAAGCAATGGATTATCGTTCAAGAGAGTCTTACTGGCAACAATATGCTCCCGAAACAGCTTTTGATCACAAAAACTCAAAGGTAAGACCTGATTTCTGGCTTATGGCTGTATGAAATCTGGTTCATATCTGCTCTGTTTTGGGCGTATAGAGGTGACGTCATAAGAATGATAAAGGCACAGCTGTAATAGATAACTATGAAGAATGTATTTATGCCTGGTATCCCGGCAACGTTACTGCAGCTAAACGAACAATGATTTAAAAAAACAACAAAAAACTGATTTAAATTTAATATATGCTATCATTTAAAGTCAGTTCAATTAGTCGGTCATTAGATAAAATGATTTCCACGTCTTCTTCTGCTGGGACAGTGATGCTTAGTATTTCTGCTATATCAAGTTGAAAGTTGCGTAGTTCCATATTGTCCAGTTGTCATAATAAAATCCAACTTTAAATGTAAGAATGCATTTGATGGTTAAACAGATACATTCTAAGCATACACACTCAAAAACGTTATGATGGTATTTCTCTCTTGCTTTACTTTCAACACCAGTGTATCTTTCAGCGCTAGAGAATAAAGAAATCAAGAATGCTTTATAGCTCTTAACTATATCAACTGGCTTCTGAATGATGCAGCACAATATCAGATAATTTTGTGCAGATCAGTCAAATGACGTACAAAACTCCCCATGACGTGTTGTTTGTGCGTGTGGCACAAAGTAGAGGATCATCGGAGGTGAGAATGTGTGTGATGGGCTGCCCAGGGGGCGCTAGAGAGCCTCTGATGCTTGGTTAATAATTTGCTTGGTATTTGAACTGTGTTCAGTGTAGAGAGGACCCACACACATTTTTTTTTTTTTTTCTTCTGGTGCCTATGGACCTCTAACGTTGTTTGTGATCATTTGTGATGATGTTTTCTTTCTTTATTAGAAAGGATATTGTAATCGTGATATAAAGTAACATATTTTTTTTTGCCAGGATTGAGAGTGAGATGAGTGAGTGAGTGAGTGAAAGAGAGAGAGAGCTCAGGTATTCATTGCTACAGACAGACGTGCACAGTATTTTGGTAAGAGTGAATTCAATGCAGAATGTTTTGCCGCCACCCACAGGCTTAGCAGACGTTTCTCGACACTGGAACTTTAATTTTTCTCATCGTTATCAAGAGTACACACTGTGATTTTGATATCATTTAAATCCAGATGATTATGGATGAATAACGACTACTTTATGTATTTATTTTTATTTCAGCGGTTGTCACAGGGTAGCTGTTTTTGTAGGTCGAAACCGAGTGGGAACTTTCAACACGCTAGGAACTATTATCGTTCGCACCTACATCCTGCCGGATGTGTGAGCGGTTGCACAGGTTCCCAGCATCGGTTTCGGCACGCCATTGTAGAACTCACTTACTTTCATAATACTGGCCTGTCGCTCCGTGTCTTTGTTGAGTTATCATCTGTGAATTAACAAAAGAAAAACTGCCCCACAATGGCTACGGACTCCTGGGCCCAGGCGGTGGACGCGCAAGAAGCCGCAGCGGAATCGGTAAGCCTTAACTTACGCAACACGAGCTAACCTGTTAGCATTATTAACGTTAGAGGATGCTTTGGCCTGTTTTTGTACGGTGTAAATAGAAACCAGCTGTCCAGTCTTAAGTAAATGTGAAACTGCGAATGAACGGGCTCATGTAATAACAATGGGTGTCATCGTTGTTCTTTTCGTTGCGTTTCCAACGAAATTGCCGGCCGGCCTCAGTCTGCTGTGAGAGCTAAGTTAACTAGCTTCAGGTGGGATGATGCGTGCTCTGAAATTACTAGCTTTAGCAGTTAGCTGACGAGCAAGCAACGTTGAGTGATTCGAGAGGCACTTAAACAAATAGCTGTAGTCGGCCCCAATTTGTGTTTCTCGTATTATCAAAGTGTGAATTAAAAACCGTGTGTTTTTCTGACGCAAACATAAATGCAGTTGGTGATGCAAAAAAATCTAATAAACTGATTTAAATGTATTATATTCTATCATTTAAAGTCGTTTCACTTAGTCAATCATTTAATAAAATGATTTCCACGTCTTCTTCAGCTGGGACTGTGATCAGACCACAGTGATGCATAGTGTTTCTGCTGTATCAAGTTGAAAGTTGCATAACTCCATATTGTCCAGTTGTCATAATAAAATCGAACTTTAGATGTAAGAATGCATTTGGTGGTGAAACAGATACATTCTAAGCATAAACAATCAAAAGCATTATGATGGTATTTCTCTCTTGCTTTTATTTTCAACAGCAGTGTATCTTTTAGTGCTAATATCAAAAGAATTTTTATAGCTCTTTACTATTAGCTTGTTTCTCAATGATGCAGCACATTACTGGATAATTTTGTGCAGATCAGACAAATGATGTGAAAAACTCCCCATTTAATGGGAACACCTTCAGAGCCTGAAAAAAGCCTGAGATACAAAAGAAAGTAATAACAATGCTTTTGGTACCCCGAATCTTTCATTGGGACTTTTGGGGATTTTTGGTCAAGCTTACTTAAGGGTTGCTTAGCTCTGTTGAACTTGCTTAGTCAGTAAACTCCTCAGAAATATGTATGAGTGCACTTTACGCTGTCACACAAACCGTATCAACATTTTTTCATTCCCTCTTTTCAGATCAGTACCCTTCAAATAAATGAGAAACCAGAGGAAAACGGTAAGTTGCTGAGATAATCTCTGTGAAGATTCTCAGTCATCCAGGTCATGGCCGTCTTGGTGTTTTAGTTGAAGGCAACTGGACTGCAGAACTGAAGAAGCCTCTTGGATGAGAGGCAAAACGTCTTCAAGGATCTACAAGAAGTCCAGTTGCCTTCAAATAAAACACCAAGACTTGCTGAGATAATATTCAACAAACCTTTTAATCCCAAATGTTTAGAGTGTTAAAATGATTTTAACTCTGCAGGTACGACTGCTAATGCAACAGATTCCACCCGTGCAGCTGGAACGTCAGAAGCTGAGGGTGACACCAAAACCACAGATGACGATGACAGAGGTGAGTTTCTTATTTAAAACTGCCTGAAATTTTTGATTGTCTCTAATCGAGATGCTTAGTTGTTTACTGCAACATAACTCATCACAATGTAATTTTTTTCAGAGGACAAAGCAGCACAGTCATTGTTGAACAAGCTCATACGGAGTAATCTTGTTCAAAACACCAATCAAGTGGAAGTTCTTCAGAAGGATCCCAATTCTCCGCTCTACTCTGTCAAGTCTTTTGAGGAATTGCGTCTGTAAGTGAATGTTATAAGTTGCCCATGCATCTCATTGCACTATAGTATATTTTGGCAATATTATTAGTTAATTCAGAAGGCTGAAATGTATTAATTTATTAAACGTTTTGGCTTTATTAAAGCCAAAATGTTCCCATAAAACCACTTTCTTTGCTTCACAAATCAAGGTTTTAACCTGCATCAGGAGTATCTCCTTTTATTGGGTGATAATTTAAGGCGTGACATGTGACCATCATTTTTTGTCTTGTTTGCAGCAAACCACAGCTGCTTCAGGGTGTGTATGGCATGGGTTTCAACCGGCCATCCAAAATCCAGGAGACTGCCTTACCCATGATGCTGGCTGAACCGTGAGTATACTTTGCAATTGATATATGAATGTTGAGGAGTCTTCTAGCAATTTTTTTTTAGTTTCTTTTCCTTCCCTTTTGTTTTTTTTTTAATTTTCCCCTCTAATTTCTTTTTTCTTCTAGTCCACAGAATCTGATCGCTCAGTCGCAGTCAGGAACCGGGAAAACAGCTGCCTTTGTCCTTGCTATGCTCAGTCACGTAGATCCCAACAAAAAATATCCCCAGGTTGGTTTTCGCTTCTCTTTTTGTTCTAGAAGATTTTTAAATAGAAAGCCTGAGATTTGAATTGATAGGTTTGTCACAACTTGATCTCAATGGCCAGCTCTTCATAATGTTTTTCTGTAATTTCATTCCACAGTGCTTGTGTGTGTCACCCACATATGAACTAGCGCTTCAAACTGGAAAGGTAATTGAGCAGATGGGATCGTACTATCCTGAGGTCAGACTAATGTATGCCATCAGAGGAAATAAATGTAAGGCTTCTCTTCTGTTGTTATATTTACATATTAAAACCCCCTAAATATATGATTAAAATTAGGGCGGTATTTAAACTATTTCTTCTTGAACTACAGTTCAGATATGGCCCTGTCTGTTGTTTAGTGTTTGCTTGTTTTTTTTTTTCCTAACTTTTCAGTGGCAAGGGGCATGAAGCTGCAGGAACAGATAGTGATTGGCACACCTGGTACCATGTTGGACTGGTGTGGAAAATTAAGGTTTTTTGACCCCAAGAAGATCAAGGTGTTTGTGCTGGATGAGGCCGACGTCATGATTGCCACACAGGGCCACCAGGACCAGAGCATCCGCATTCAGAGGTCAGAATAAGCAATATCATTCAGTAGAAACTGTTGAAGACACTAACTCACTAAATTGAAGTGTTTATAAAAAAAAAAAAATAATAATTTCCTGTTAAGAGATTGTGCACTTTCTCCCTAACATATAATAAGTTGTATCATCTACCTTTTAGGTTATTTTTTTTTCCCCAAGATGAATTTGTGTGATGTAAAACTCAAAATGTTGACCGTTTCTCTCTTCCATGTCACACAGATTGTTGCCCCCAACCTGCCAGATGTTGCTTTTCTCAGCCACATTTGAAGAGTCCGTGTGGAACTTCGCCCAGCGCATTGTGCCTGACCCCAACATCATCAAGTTGAAAAGAGAGGAGGAAACACTGGATACGATCAAGCAGTACTATGTATTGTGCAACAGTAAGGAGGAGAAATTCCAGGCCCTTTGTAACATCTATGGAGCCATCACTATCGCACAGGCCATGATCTTTTGCCACGTGAGTTCATTTCTCCATACATCCTGACTTAATTAGAATTAAAATGGAAAAACACAAAGTACAAATCCTTGTTAGTTTGCCCTTTTTGACTCCCATCCTAATATCAAGTAACCCTGCTGTTCAGTTTATGATAAGTTTAGTTATGTTGCGAGTCTGTTGTTGGATTAGTTTGCTGTTTATTATTATTATTAATTACCAAAACAAGCACAAGGACTCCCTGTCAATCCGCTAGCCGGGGTGGACCTGTTTTTGTCATAAGCAGTGAGCCCGTGCTACACAATAGTGGGCGCAATGTCTCACAGCTATCTGAAATTAAGCAATCTGGCAGAAACACAAATGATGCTCAAAATCCCGCAGCACGGGCACATAATTAATACGGCCCAGAATGACACATCACAAAACCTGGGCTGTACTATCCTCTGACCTCTGAGATCAGAGATGCCAGATTGTTTTTTGGGTCAGTCTAAGAGTTTGACATGAGTCATTGTGTCAAATGCTGCACCAAGATCAGCTGTAAAATCCAGATCCTTTTCTGCCAATGAAGTAGTAAAAGCACTTCTCTTCTTTGTGGTCCAGACAAGGAAAACTGCAGGCTGGCTGGCGGGGGAGTTGTCCAGAGAGGGCCACCAGGTGGCGCTGCTCAGTGGAGAGATGCAAGTGGAGCAGAGGGCTGCCGTGATTGAACGCTTTAGAGATGGCAAGGAGAAGGTCCTGGTCACCACAAATGTTTGTGCTCGAGGTAAGAGGCAGAATCAACATCATGTCATCCGATAACTTTCTACTTGGCTGATACATGCACATTTTCAGTCATTTTCTTCATATTTAATGAAAGATTTTCGTGTGATGCAAGCCTCTTTACAAAACATGGACTGGGGATGTTCATGTTCATGTTCATGTTCATGTTCATATTGGGTTAAACATGTAGGAATTAAGACCAAAACCTTATGTAGTTCAGTGGATATGGATATAAACACCTTGCACTGTTTGTGTTATAGATGATTTTAAAAATTGATTGTAAAATTGGATTGTACTGTATTAAAATGTACTACAGCTAAATGTAAATGTGTTATAGATGATTTTAAAAAATGCATTAGAATTGGAATATGGATTGTACTGTATTAAAATGTACTACAGCTAAATGTAAATAAATAATCCAGTGTTGCCAATGACGTACAGTTCATCTTTCTCTGAACTTGTCATGCACATGCAGGTATTGATGTCGAGCAGGTTTCTGTGGTGATCAACTTTGACCTGCCAGTGGACAAGGATGGTAACCCAGACAACGAGACGTACCTGCACAGGATTGGACGTACAGGTCGATTTGGCAAAAGGGGACTGGCCATCAACATGGTGGACAGCAGGATGAGCATGAACATCCTCAACAGGATCCAGGAGCATTTTAGTAAGTCTGCAGCTGCAACATCTGTTTTTCTGTCATGCAAAATCAGCGAGATCAAGTGGATTTTGATGTCTTTTAATACTCGGTATTCAGCAAGCCAAGCAAGGCTTTTTTTTTTTTTTGTGCAAAGCCATATGGCAACTATGTAAATGAACCTCACCATTCCTTATTGTTTCTCCCTTTTTAAAGGTAAGAAGATTGAAAAACTTGACACAGATGATCTGGATGAAATTGAAAAAATCGCCAGCTAAAGGGAGCATGCAGTTTATCGCATGATGGATGCCAATTCGACTCCCCTTCCTCTCTTCACTCTCCAAGGACTGTATGCTCCTACAGTGTTTTATGCTTTTATTTTTTTAGCCGTCGGAGTGAGGAGCGAAACCACAAACACAGCACATGTTTACACCTGGATATGTCTCTTCTTAGACAAGTGTTTTGTAAGTCTCCGGAACATACCCCATTTCACTCTTTGTACCTCTTTGAATAAAGTCTGAGTTTCTTTGCTGTGTATCCTGATGCTGCAAAAGCAGCCATAGTAGAGTCTCTTTTAATGAAAACACATGGATTTAAACACTTTTTGGTGTTGATTGTAAGGCACCAAATAGACAAGCTACTCTAGAGATTTAAAAAAAAAAAAAAAAGTGAATATAAAGTATCCACTTGGTGCCACAAAATTTGTAATTTTAAAAAGGAACCATGTATAATTGAATGTAACTATCATGTAGATTATTAAAGCATTTATTTTGCTCTGTATTGACCAAATGTACAAAGGGTGAAGTTGGGTAAGCTGCTCTAAGTGGTAGTTTAAAAACTGAATTTAAAAATGATATTGAGATGGTAATGGTTCGGTTTTATGGGGTCTATGCAAACATCCACCTGTGATAGCTATTATCAAATACTATCAACCTGTATTCACGTGACAGAAATTAATCCCTAACTAACCTCAGCTTTAGCATCAGGGTGTGTTTGTCATTTGCCAAAAACGGCTGCCTAGAGTGATAATACACTGCTGACTCATTTAGATGTTTATGTTTAGCCAGTAAGTGATCATCGGCTGACTGCGCGTCTCACATATTTCACATATTAAATCATTTTAAGGCACGACGGCCATCAGGATGGGCTTGGCACCGCCACTGAGCATTAATCATTAGTCCTTTTTTCCTTCATCTATTTCAAAGAACCTCATTTTTAATTCAAAATGTAGCCATTAAGGTCTGATGTGATCAGTTCTCCTTTGTGTCACACTGTCCCACACAATCTTTTCAATCAGGGTCCCCTGTTTGACTTAAGCTCAGCCCCATTCTTCACCAAGACTGTGCTGTTAAGATTGTGAGTTTAAAAAAAAAAAAGCCTTCCTCAAGTGCATTATATATAAATATGATTTTGTTACTGCTACTCAAATATTGGGCTTAATATTCTGGCTAACACTTGAAATTTTGGGCGTCTTTTAGGATGTGTGAATTGTCGTCTTGAAACCAAATGCTGTATTGACATGAGGACCTATGCCAATCAGATTCACTGTGTTGCTCCAACACGGTCTCATGGATAGACATGTACTTGTGTACATATTTAAAAATTTCAGGTTGAAGAAGTAAGCGTGACTGAATTAACACTTCTAAGAAGTGCAAAAACATTCCTCATGACTTCTAATTTTGACTGATGCAGCACTTAAAATACAGTGAGCCGAAGTCGGCTAACCTTGTGTCAGCGACTGTACCAAAATCCTGGAAATGGTGTATTTGATCAATGCACTGGAACAATTGGGGCAGTGAATGGTCAAGGTTCACACCTTGCACAAACCTCATCCGGCTCCCACTGATACTGGTGGTAGCCTGGTTTTAATAGACTGTTTACGTCAACTTGCTACAAAAAAAAAAAAAAAAAAAAAAATTGCTCAATGAACATATTCAGCCAAACTATAAGCAAGTGAGCGTGTGCTGAAAATTCATGAGAATGGTCTGAAGACTTTTGGTTCAAAAAGCAATGAATGCAGTTTTATTTGGACATTTGGATGTATACATTATCAGAGAGTGTGTGCACTTTGTTGATCCATAATGTAATACCACTGAACGAGATCCATGGACACACACAAAAAAAAAAGCAGTTTTGGCTTTAGATCTTAACACTTCTCCACATGTTGTATACTTCGTTTGAAAACTGTCAGAAACTCTGAAAACCCAGTTCATACATGTATACATAGGAGTATTACTGCCTAATGACGCGAGATGCCTGTTGTTACCTGAAGGTCATGTGTAGACAGTGATAGGTTCAAGGTGTGTGGTATTCTGTAGCTGCGCTGCGTTCATGGACACAGTTATGTATTCTTAATATGTGGAATAAAAAGAACATGTAAATGTTCACCTGCATGTGGTCCAATGTTTTCTTTTAGTGTAAAATAGCATGTATGTGTCAAAAAACATCTGCAACCGACTCAAATGGAAGCTGCAGGTAGCTAGACATAGAAATACAAAAATGAATCACAATCACTGGTTACAGTAGTATGCACAGTGTTTATTGATTGAAGTAGAATTAATCCTCGGAAGTTTCACTGGAGATTGTTTACTCCTCTGATGTTTGCAGTGAAGGTTGCAGGTCTGAGGATATAGAAGATTTCCACAAAGAAGGACTCCGTTAAATAATTTCATCAACACTTGTGAGGGTGTGGACAGACAATACACGTAGAAGCAAAACTATTTGATTCAAAAAAGGTTTTAAGCTTAAAATAGATGATTTCAGCCTCTCAAAGGGATTTGATGTAATTTTACTGTTTATAACATTAAAATTTGAGTGTTATGGGGTTGAAAACCTTTAAAGATCACACCCAGGACAATAGGAAACTTATTTGTAATACTGTATTATACCAGTGCGTCTCAAAAGAAAGAGAATGTACAAATATATTGTATTGTGATTTGTATTATTTAAGAAGTGGACAATTAATGTTGTAGACACAAACTCGTAAACTAAAATGTTTTCTATATTGTTTTGATTTTGATAATTATGGACTAGTGCTCAAAAAATTAAACTTTTCAAAATATTGGAATATTTCACTGTAGCTGTATGAGCCATAATCATTAAATGGGAAAAAAAAAAGGGGGGCTTTAAATATATCACTTTACATGCAATGAATATAGAATATAATGGAATTTTGAATACTTTTTAAAATTAGATTATAAAAGATAAACTATTCCGAAATATTTTAACTTTTTGAGAAGCACTAGTAACATAGTAAGTGAAATGAAAACAGTTTTAACAGGATGGTATTTAGGTTGAAAGCAGCTGGCGACCTTTTTAAGCCATCCAAGGAGTTTTACCGAACTTGTCTGCTCCCTTGGACAGAGGTGGTAAAACTAATCAGTTTCTGTATGCAGCCACAATAAACGCACAAATCATTGTGTTGCCGAAAGAGATTTCGTCTGAAACTCCTTCCTATCGGACTGGTTTAACCTCAGCGTCCTCACCTGTCTCTCTGTAGTCCACCCGGGTGAGGAAGAGGCCCTGGGCCGGAGCAGCCAGACCCTGTGGATAGGCCAGAGAGTCCCGAGCCTCCAATATCTCCTTCAGCTGGGGCACAGAGAGCTTCCCCTGGCCTACAGCCACCAGGGCCCCAGTCATCCTCCGCACCTGCAGCACAGCACAGAATTACATTCGTATCACGGATAATGTGACAGACTCCGTCTTGAACATTTCTTATCTACACTTTTCAGACATCACCAGCAGATGGCGCTTCCCTCTTTTCATGAGCAGCACATTTGAAGATTCTGAAGCAACTGAGGACAATAAAAAGAACAAACCTGCTTGTACAGAAAAGATCTGCTTGTAAAAGTCAGCTCCAAAAATGGCAACTCCCTGGAAAGAAACAGAGAAAACTTTTTTTTTTTTTTTTTTAAATTGCACAAAAATGTGTGAACAATATGAGGAAAAAAGGTCAATCGTTAAATGCCGAAGCTGTGTCTTTGCATCATCTGAGTGCTGGTGCACAGGATGCACAAGACGCTTTAAAGCACATTCGGAAAACTTGTTATAAAGTGCTAAAATAATAAGATCAAGTCCCTTGTGTGGCACATAAAGGAAGGCCACTCTGTGGCACAGGCGTGACAGAGTCTCAAACAAGCCAGATTTCGGATGTAACCGTAATAAATACATCTTTAGAAATGTATTTCTCAGTCCAGATGAAACAGGCTCGTGTCTCTCATGCGTTAAGACGCGACTCTGCTTTTTCTCCCTTTTGATGGGTATTTTAGTGCTTCGCCCTGTATGTGGACAGAGACGGATGCTGCTGTGACAACAGACATTCCAGCGACTGTCGTCATGCAGCCTTTTAAATGTCACGTGCAATAAGCTTACGCCCGACAGGATTATTTGTAATGCCATTTAAAGATAAAAGATTGTTTCTTTGGGTTGTTTCAGTCACAGCAGCTTTTTTTTTTTTCCTCCACTGAAACTGACTGACTTAAGAATTTGGGGACAAAAGAGAGAACAGGAACATGGGAAGAATTGGGGTCAAATGCAAATTTGACTCACACGTGCCATCTGATTATATCTAACATGTAAGGAGTACAGAGAGATCCCCACAGCAGCTCCTGGACTCTGGTGAGGGACCCACATCATGCATGACAGCTGTCTCATGTTGCATCTGTTCCATTACTTCCGTCGAGGAGGTTTTGCTACTGACCGTGTGTGTTTGTTTCTGTTAAAAGCATTACATGACAACTCCAGGATGGATTTCAAGGAAACTTGATGGGTTGGTGAAAGGGCCAAGGAAGCACCCATAAACAGATGTGAATAAAGGGTTGGCCCAGGAATTTTAATTTAAGGGGACTGTTGGGCCTCAGTAGAGGTTTGTGCCTTCTTGAATGCCTTTCTAGGTATTTCATGCAATAAAGACAACTAACCGTTGAGTAATTCAAACAACATGTCATGTTAGCAGATCTGTAAGACAATTTGACCAGGCATAACCCACTCACAATACCAATACTGACACGTATGTTATATTAGCCTGTTACCATGCAAGCTTTTACCAATTAACACTAAACTGGTAGAGGAGGCTCAGAATGAAATAAACAGGACTGACAAATTAAATAAAAAAATAAAAAATAATTGCTAGGTGTAGCCTTAGGATGATGTCAATAAGAGATGGATGTTTGTTGTGTGTAATAAAATGCAAAGCAAAGAGAATAATGCAATGTTTTAATTTAAACATAGAAAAGGCAGAAATAAAGATATCCATATGTTCAGTCAACCGGTCTCAACCGGTCGCCTAAAGACAGGATCTGCTCTACGTGTACATGAGATAACTTGTGTAACACTACAATTTTACATTGTACATTAAAATTTTTATTTTGAACTTCAAAAAAAAAAAATTCAACATAAAAAGTCAATAAATGTTTTTAATCTAAATTTGTTGTTTAAATTGTTAATTTTAATTTTTTTGCTTTTTTATATATTTAAACAATAAAAAAAAAAAAAACAAGTTTTGAACTTTAATCTTTTTTTTTTTCCAATTACAATTTAGTTTTTCAAATTTATGAAACTTTTGGCCCAGACCTGGCTCCGTTAGTGCTCTATGAATAAATGGCCTAGACTGACTGAAAGAGACTGATTTTATTTGTTTTCCAGTCAGCAGCATAATACAGTTTTAATAAATCCCAACAGAAGCAAACTCTTAATGTATATTATATATGGCCACCACAAACTCAAATCACCATTATCTTAGAACAGTGTTACAAACAAACGCACGTCTCGACAGCATGACAAGACTAGTTTGGTGAAAAAACACACCATGTGTGTTGGGATTAAAGGGCCGTGTGACATAAACTCTGAGAGCTGCTAACAGCTCATGTCCATAATGTGCGCCATATTTCCAGGGCAATTAAATAATGCCAATGAATGTGGTATTTGGCAGTGGTTGTGTCATCTCCCAAAGGCCACATAGCTCATCTCTCTCTTTACCTTCATCTATGCTACAGATTATGTTGAATTCTCACTGTTGGAACACAACCATGCATAACAACTCACAATAATTAACATATACAAAATCTATTTTACTAGTATAGTCTGAGGTTATAAAGCTTATCCTTTGATAGTGAGTATATCCTTTGATCGGTTTTTCATGTTTTGCGGTTGTCTTTGTAGATTGATGACATGAAGGGGCGAAACGCTCTTAACTGAGTAACTGAGTCTTAATGATTCAGTTCTCACTGAGAGTCTTGATTTTGGCATCACTTGTAAAAGTTTTGAGTCTGTTTGGCTTGTCATTCCCCTAAACATCACATCAAACACACTACTGAGTCCGACTGAAGCCTGCACATCAGATATTCTTGGCTGTACGTGCACTGTCAGCTGAGTTGACCGACTGTCAAAGATTCAATGCTTTGGTCACGTTGTTGAGCATCAGCCGATGCAAGATTGCGACCGTAAAACCACACGCACAGGTTTTTCAGTTTCTTGGCTTTTTCATCTTGCAAACTCAAACAATGTGTACTTAGAAAAACACGTAAACTACTACCTGGTAACTGAGCCAAGGCCTCTGCAGCATTTACTTTCTCAGTGAAAGCTAGACAAGAGAATCAATATCACTCTCACACCTGACTGTTGAACTTTTCTTTACTTTGCATAAAGCAGCAACAGAGCATGTTAATTAGTGAGGTGGTTGTAGCTCTCGTCTCTCTGATTTACCACTTAGGAAAAAGAACATTTTTTATAAAAAGTAAAATGTTTAACACACCAAATTTTGCATTTTTCTTTTCTTGAAAATTCTAATTGTTTTCCATCTTAAAGCTGCACTTCATGATTTTTGCTGGTCACTGCTAGTAGCGAGTAGCGTAATGATTCTGGGTTGTGGATCACGACAGTTGTCACCAGATGGTTGTGGGGGGAAAAAAAAAAAAAAAATGTATTCCAGAGAAAATGGTACGTATATTCTAGGCTGGGTAGCTTTTAACATGAGTCTGTAACAGTGAATAAGCCTGCTTCAGAATTGATGTCACTGAGTGTGCTTGTGAGCGTCAGTCAAGTTTGCCGATGCAGTACCTAAATCTGTCACTAGGAAAATAATTTTATTCAGCTTATATCTTAGTTCTAATACGACTGAACTAGCTGAGCGTGTTTGTGTTTATAAATGCACCAATTAAAGTCCTGCTCCTGCTATTGATTTAACCCTTAAAAACTCATCTTTGTTTTGTAAAATTACACATTTCATTTTATTTCCTATGAAAAAAATCCCTTTAAAAAATGGCCTTCACATCTGTCTCTAGGATGTAATTCTACAATTTTGCCTCATCTAGGATGTGCTAATTTAGCCCCGCCCTACTTCCGCTCTGCCCCTTGGAGCATACCTGCCATGTCGTTTTCTGACTTTAAAACTAGTCTACTGTATGCTGCACAGTGGCAAGTTCTAACACTGGAGTATTTCAGCCAGACATGGATTCCCAGGAAAGCGAGAAGCAGCTTTTTGTACAGTGTTGCCGACAAGTTTGATGCATCAGAATGGTAAGTTTTATTTCTACATTGTTAGTGCTTCAGCGTTTCAACGATTTTTCAAGACCATCATTGGTGAATTGCAGAAAGCAATAGTGTTAATTGTTTATTTCCGTCAAAATGTGTGTTGTAAAACTGTAGTTTATATGTAATCTTAGACTAAGAAATTAATAGTGACATGGCAGTGGCTCCTCCTTCCAGAAGAAGTCGCGAACAGGGAAAAAGCCTTCCTGTTTGCTTACCGTAGTGGCACTAAAATACCACCAATGAAAAGACTCATCCTAGTAAAAGGCAACAAAGAAGAAGCATTCCAAGGAGTTTTTTGTCAGCAGTCTGCTGGAAGTTTGTCCCAAGTTTGTTAACCTACGTTACTCTAAATGGAGGATCAAACACAGACGGCCACCGTAGTTCTCCTACATGCTTGGAGAGGGACGGGGCAGCGAGGCAGCGCTCCGCTGAATGCATTCTACTACCTCACCTCTAGATGTTGCTAATTTTCACACACTGCTCCTTTGAATTGCTTGTACCATAATATAATAGAATTTGTTTTGGAATGGATGTTATCAAATGTGATTATTCAGGTGTTTGCCGACACAATAAGGTTGATGACCACTGGACTAGCAGACGTGAATACATTTCACAGCCTACCTGTGGAAGTGAGCCTGTGTAAAGGAGCCTCCAGGCTCTATTCTGGCCACATCCAGCGTCTTAACTGGGCTTTTAAAAAGCATGTCAGAGTTGACTGCTCTGAAGCTGCTGAAGTCATGAACCCCGACCAGCAGGGCAGCGGCCTCGCGCATGGCCCCCACATCCAGCTCCCTGACAAGACACAGAAACAAGAAGCCTTTTCTAAGAAGTAATCATGAGACCCATCACATGTCCTGCAACTGGTTAGAACAGGCAGCTGAGATTTAGACTTTTCAAGTTGGCCTGAGAAGCTGGGATGTGGCGAACGCAATGAGTGCGACGACTTTCAAGGCTTTTGTGTTGCCGCTTTCAAAGTAGAATAATTTAAGGGTTGACTTATGCAACGTGAGGTTTTCTGACGCTTTGGGCCACGTGAGAGAGCAGAGCGTGTCGGCGGCCGACTCGTCTGTGGGAGAGAGTGGGAGTCGGCCTGGTGCTCAGATTCGGAGAGTCTCATGTCTCCGTCGCTGCTTAAATGTGATCTAATAGAGAGGGAGAGAGAGAGAGAGAGAGAGAGAGAGAGAGCGAGCGGGAGCACGCCGAGAGACTCACTAATTCAAACGAGAGTCATGAATGAAGACGCAGCGGACACTCTAATCTTAATATTTAATTTTCTTTTTTTCTACTTCCCATTCAAACGTTGATTTTTTTTTGTATTTCAGAATCAAAGATTTCAAGATGGAAAATTTAGCAAAAAAATGGAAAAAAATTAAATCATGCTTGAACATCAACATAATGGAATAAATAAGATTCATATACTGTAACTTTACAGTTTGAATGCTTAGTTACTTTGGTTTATGAAATCAAATCCCTCCGGCACTACGAAGATTCCCACCTCAATCATCTGTCGTGCCAAATGGCAAATGTTAGCGTGCTAATACACTAAAATTAGATGTCAAACATGGGCTGCATCAGCATTATCGAGGCCATTATACAGCCTTGTTTTTAATTAATTGACTGATTTATGCCTGTACACAATTTGTCTTAAAATTTAAAATGATTAAATTATTTGTTTAAAATGATTATTTTATATTTCGGGTTGTGGGAGCTCGAGCGCTAAAACAATTAGCTGTTCAAGGTCAAGCAAAAGTTCCAAATATTCTCTGGTTCACGATTCTTAAATATGAGCATGAACATTTGCTTTATTGTTTTTTGTTTTTGTATGTTATTTTATGTGTCTTTTAATTGTTGGCTACACAAAAAACTAATTCAAGGTAATCCGCCGGAAAATGTTACCAAATATTTTTAGACTAAATGATCCATCAAACAACATAAAAAAAAAAAAAAATCAAATAAATAATAACCAATAAGTT
>KV751353.1:473072-501851 GCA_001698575.1 Mola mola
AAACGAAGCTTAGCTTATTGGACAAAAAATGACCACTCTGTTGATTGATCAGACCTTTTGATTTATTTATTCATGTTTTTTTTTTTTTTTAATTCAGTTTGTATTTTTCGTTTCTCTTTTCATGTATGTCGTGCAATAAGTCTTTAAATTGTACGTTTCTGTACCTGTTTATGTACCTGTAACACTTGAAATCTGTAATGTTTTTTTTTTGTTTATTTATTTCTTTTTTTAATTGAAATATAAAGCTTTTTTAGGTATATGCTTTTAAAATCTCAGACTGATTTTTTTTCGTCATATTACGGTTATTGCACAGTAATACCAATAAATTTATCAGACCCAGTTTTTGGATCGACTACTTTCCAAATGTGAGCTGAACTGTAACTGTGGGTCCGTTCGGACAGATTTACTGAGGACGTGACTCACATTTGAAGGTAGCAGTAAACACTAAGCTGCGCTTCAAGTCACGTTTGTTGTATATCCCTGTAGCCCACTTAACAAAATATTTACGACAAAGTATGACTCATCTTGCCCTCGCTTGGCTCATTTTAAGATGTAGAAAAACAGACGTACGCATCCGCATTAGTTGTAAATATTATACAGTTGAGTTGGCGCCGGCTCTCCCACGACTCCTTCGGCTGTGCGGAGGCGTTACCGCAGCTGGAAACTAGTCGGCGCTCTTCTCCTCTCCTCCAGCCTCCGCGGCGCAGCTACGCCCCCTCCGGCCGCGGCAGCAGCAGCAGCAGTGTAGTGATCCGCCTGCCGCGCGTCGTGCTCGCACTCGGCGTCACGGTGCCACCCGGAGAGGGGCGACAGAGCGCCGCGCGTCCGGGGACAGCAGACAGCAGCATCCGCACGGTTCGAGGCACAACCCAGCGCGGGCGATGACCGTTGCACACTGAGACGGGACAACACGGGACGACGCCAACATGACGGTGGACTTTGAAGAGTGTATTAAAGATTCTCCCCGTTTTAGGTGAGGCTGCTGCGCCGGAGCTCACCTTCCCCTCTCCTCCCTTTAAAATGCATGATTACGCTCACGGGGACGGGATGTGGTCATCTTCGGGGTGAATGGTTCGAGACCTGCTTTCTAATGTCTGACCGGCTCGTGTGTTCAGCAACAGGATGGCGTTTTTTTTTTTGTTTTTTTTTAAATCATATATTTATCTGCAGATTTGTTAGAGTCGTCACATCCATCACATTCTTTATGATTTGATTTAAAGAGCCATATTTGGTAGCCCATTAAAACATGCATCATGACACATTTGCAGAAAGGCATGCGGGGAACATATTTATTTATTTATTTATTTTCCAATGTGGCTTCTGACGTTAGCTCCGTGCTGAGAGGAGGGACACTCATTCACATGCACAGTGAGGATCCATTTTGCTGGTGTGTAAAAAAAAAAAAAAAAAAAGCTGTCATGCTTTCATCCCTGGATATTTACTGAATAAGGAGAGAGCAATTCCTTTAATCTGGCCGTAAAACAAGCAAGTGTGTGTTGAATAAGTGGGAGTGTGTAGCATACAGGTTGGGTGCAGCGGTTTTTTTTTTGGGTCCTGCGTTGTGGATCTGGGGTTGGAGGCTGGAGAGGAGATGCCCTTGCAGCAGCAGCAGCAGCTTTGGCAGCACACCCTCTCTCTGCAGGGACAGGGTTTGTGTCCCGGGCACCGGTCCAGCTGGTCAGACCCTCCTGTGCTCGCTGGAGGCTTGCAGCCACACTCAGCCCACGTGCCAGTCTGGCTGCACTCCTGTGCCGCCCGATGGGACACCAGCAGAGGAGAGTCTAGCAGCATCTAGGCCAGGGAACCCCTGTTCATTGAGCCAAGGAGGAGGGATGATAGTGACAGAGTTTTACTGCGCCAGCATTTGACCTCATCCATCCTTTCTGCGTCTCTCTGTTTGCTCTCCGTTCTTGTTGTTTGTCATATCCCTTCCTCTCTGTCTCAGACGCAACTTATCTGGTTTTTGCTGAACAATGTGTGGCTGTAACAGATAGTTTGAGTGAGCAGGCAGAGGGAGACGGGCACTCACTTTGCTGCCTTAATCCCACCTCGGTGATGGATGGCCCCGAATGGAAGGACTCAGGAAGGGACAGAGAAGAAACACATGTCCGGAGGCTTCCCGTCGTGTCTGCCTGGTTCACGTTCCCATGGTCTTATGAGGAATGGCATTAGAAAAATTCCACCGCTGACAGAGAGAGCGGATGTTTTCTTGACTTTATAAGCAGAGGGGAAAATTTAATATCGCCCACTGCCGACACGGCGATGATAGTGATGAAAAGTGGCGATTAGAGTAATGACCGATTGGCCCTTTTTGTATATATAGCTGTAAGTGCCCTCAGAACACCGTTATTTTGCGAGGTGACAGAAATAGTTTAAACTAGAGGACGGTTTTAGATAGCAACACAGTAAAATATCCAGGACCTGGACTGGAATCGCCCAAAGAGCAAATTCATGTGACACAGACATTACTAAGAGAAAGAGGGGAAAAGAGGTTGTTCGGACAGTAGAGGCAGTTTTCAAAGTTTAGCAGCCACATAATCTGCCACGTTGTTCGACTTTGCCATCTAACGGGTGTTGTTGCAGATGTTTTGTATTATACTGGAGTTACTACTGTCCCAGTTGTCTTCCTCAGTGGAGTCCCTGTCCAGGCTGTCGTCCCACACAAGGTGCCATTACCTTGGACAACCAGGCCTCACTTCAAGTCTCAACTTGTACCTGTGTGTGTGTGTGTGGGTGCGTGTACATAATTAGGTGAGCATGAGGTATGTCCTGGGGACCGTAACACACACCGTTTTGTTCTTTTCGCTCGTTCTGTATACCGAGCTCTCTTTTTTTCGTCTTCCCTGCCCCGCCTTTAATTCAGCGATCACCTGCTGCCTTCATTCACTTTCTGACAAAACGTCGGCCACACCTGTCGGACAGTAGCAGTGGCTGCTTTCTCTCTCTGACACCCGTCTGATTCCACTTCAGCATTTGTCTCATCGACACTGAGCCTTCAAAGACCTTCTCATGATTATGGCTTTGTGTTGATGGAAGAAAAAAGAGCTGCGTCCAGGCAGTTTTTTGTTTTCAGTTCATTGTAATTAAACAACTTAACTTCCTTAAAGCATTGCAGGATGTCAGGACATTAACTTATGTCTAGTCTCTTCATCGTCTGTCAGTATTAAATGCATAGGCGGCTGTGAGCTGTTGCCAAGCAACAGCTGCTGTAAGTGAAACAAATGAGAGCTTGGAGAAAAGAGAACAGAAAACGGTGAACTGAATCTCCCAAGCCGGCGCTACGAACGCGGACTTTGTCCTCAAACACCTGTTGACCGTTTTCACACAATAATGTTGTTTTCTGTTTTCATGGTTTCGTAAGCAGGTTCCTTTACTTTAACTTTAAGAAAAACGCCAAAAAGGAGTCGCTCGGAGCTGTAGCTATTCTTACTTCGTTGTTACAGCTATTCCCCAAATTCGCCCCTTTGACGGATATGCATCTAATTTTTTAAATTTGTGATCGCCTTTGCTTTTTTAAACATATCTATTCCCCAAAGTTCATACGGACTCTCTCTTTCTTTCCAACAGCCTCAGTGTGCTTTGAACATTATTTGCGCGATTTTATACTCCACCAAATCGCAGCGTGTAAGCTAATGAATAGTGTGTTGGTTCATAATACTTGGCGACATATCTGAGCTCGCGGCAGGCATGTCTCTACACCTCTAAATCCATCTGACAGTAAAAATAGCAATAATCAGTTGGTGTACAGCGGAGAGTTGGCCAATCCAGAGGAGCGGCTCCACCTGTCTGCCTCTCTGTTCTTTATGTCTCTTTATCTCTCTCTACAGGCTGTAGTCCGTGACCGCCATTGAGCATAACTTTCCATCGAGCCGGGTGAGACTTTGTTGTGCTCGCCACATTCATGTCCCTCCATAGTTGTCAAACCTGTGTGCGCCGGCTTAGGTGACCTCATCCTCCCGATCTCTTCAGGCTACAGGTCACTGCATGTCGCTATGCCGTGCCAGGAAAATCTGGAAATCACATCTAAGTAGTCGTGTGAATCTTTTATTTATGTATTCGTAAATCGGAGTCGTTCTGCCTGTTCAGAAGGTAATTTTCTTTGTTTGTGTACTTGGACTTTTCTCTTGTCTGATATACTTACAGCATTTAGTAATTTGTCATTTAGTCATTTTTAAAGGTAAACGTACTAGTTTTTTTTTTTGTTTTGTTTTTTTCGTTCCTGTCTTGAATCCTGGGATCATGAAAGGACAACTGAAGCCCTGTTTTTTGGTCAATTAGGCTCTAAAACGTTGCAAAATAACCCTTTTTTTTTTTGAAAGTTACTAAAGGAAAAGACTGTAGAGTGTATAGCATGTCCATACAGTTCCCAAGTTTAAATATTGGGAAAAAATTGCTTTATTTTGCAATACAAATACAAAAAACAAAGCATTTAGAACAGTTAGTGGTGAAAAAAAGCAATTTATTTCACTTTATTATCTCACTTGTCCAATGCCGTTGCCATTAAATAGCCTTGCTGAGCTAAATGGTCCTAGCAACCAAACACCATACTGGCCTAATTGCCTAAAAGATTGGGAATGTGGGCTTAGGTTGAAACATACCAGAGTTCTCCTTTAAGGTAGCTCAAACTTCCCACTGAATCATGTGATTGTAATCAAAATCTACAGTGAATCGTTCACCATTTGATTCTCAGACAAAGGAAACGCTATTTAAGTTTAAATAGCAAACTAAATTTAATAAAACATTTAATAGCACTGTGTAAAAACAGGTTTTTGGTCCATCTTTTGTGAATACCCACTTTATTTTAAGAGTACGTCTCCATTTATTGACAGATTTAAAGGCTTTTGATGCTCTAGATGTTTTCCTGTTGCCCGGGTTTCTCTTTACTGTCTGACTTTTCATTCCATACTCGCGGCATCATCACCTGTAATCCTCCTCTTACGCAGTCCATCGTTTCACTTGTCTGGGATAATGAACTGTATTGAAATACACAGATATGTCAACCACACTGCCTCACATGCAGAGGAGGAAGGTGGCAGCTACCCTGGTGGAGACGCACACCTCTGTGAGGCGCTCGTGCCAGCGGAGAGAACGCTGTTTCATAAAAGGAAAAGACACAAATCAAAGTGTCGATTAAGAAGTCCTGGTGCAGAAGTGTTCCGACATCAATATGCAATACTTTGTGTTTGCTAATGCAATAATGCCAGCAAAGTGTCCTGGACCAATGTCATCGAACTCTTTACGTTTTGGGTTTCAGCAACGCACCCGGCGTCCACATCCACTCGCCTTCTTTCAGAGGAAACATCTTTCAGACCCACAGTGACCCTCTGAACCCACCAGAGTAGATCCTCTCTGCAGCATTCGAGTCCTTGGCAAAACATTTAGAAAGATTGCAGACCACTCATGTTAAGTTGCTAATGTTAAGACACCAATTCCCAACCACTCTCCCTAATGCATCCGTGTCCGTAGGAGCTGCGCTGTGACAGGAAACAAAACAGGCTCCGAATCCTCTTACCCTCCATACATGGAGCCTCTCAGTCCACTTTATTATTATGCTAAAGACGACTCAGACAAAAATGGCTTTGCTTTAGGTTTCTATTGTTCTGTTCAACCGCCAAGGACTTCCAGTCTTTCGCAACAGTCTTCTCTAATCCAGGCAACGCTGCAAATAATGTAAATAATTGCTCAACGTACTTCAAGGTAGAACATGTTGCTATTGTATGGTGCACATATGGCGTATGAATGTTTTCTTTTTTTTTTACCTATTTTTTTGTAATTTGAGTAATAGAAGTCCACATATTGAAACGAGCGGCTAAAAGATTGGAATGGACCGTACCATTCTGAAAGACACTGATATTGTAGGCATAATGTTAGCCAATGGCCCCAGTGGTGTCGGCGATGAGATCATCTGCTGTGTCCTTTCTGCCCGGGGTGGCAACCTTTTCACCACCAATTGACCTTTTAAACTCTCGTAACTTGCGAGAGTCTAAAAGGCCAATGCGGATTTCTGTCGGCCCTAAACATTTCTGACACCCCCCCCCCCCCATGAATATGTTATGTGAAGGTAGTGGTCCGACTGTGAAGTGCAGAAAACCTGTCTTTCATGTCGGAAGCGTGCAAGATTGTGGTTACTTCAAAGAGCTTGTGGCCTTGGAGATGTGCTGGTAGTGGGCAGGAGCGTAGGGGCTCTTGGATTTGGTCCTGTTGGTTCAGCTTCTGTGCATCTACGCTTCTAAAGTAAACGTCCGTGGTGCTCTTTCTCTCTTCAACAAAGGAAATTCACTGTTCAGAGGGTACAAGAGTTGAACAAAGAGGGCAGCCGCACCCTCGTTGTCTTGAAAGCAGCGTGTATGTACATTGAATTGATGAAATGATCCCCTCTGCTTCAGTAAATTTGAGTAATTTTTGGACGACAAATGGCCGAAAGAGGCAGGAGGAAGGCGCAACACAGTAGCTGCATATGTTGAGTAAAAAAAAAAAGAAATGAGAAATGCATCTTCAGGAAGTAATTTTGAGCTCCACACAGGCACTTTGTGCGGCTGCCGTTCGCTCTTCTAGCTTCTCCGCTTACTAATCTGAAGCTCCGGCTCGCTTGCTTGCTGGGCTGCCTCTCACATGAGATTAAGTGTTTACCGCTGAACTGGACCTGATGACTTAATTCAGAGTGATCGTTCTTACACGAGCCCCATACGCATGCCAGACAAATAATAACATCCAGACGCAGGCTCATGAGGAAACCTTCAAGCTGTCATGCTGGAGCAGGTGTGTCACGGTGTTCCTCCTGTCACTGATGAGTGATTGAATGAGGCCTACAACGCAGTGAAAAGTCTTTGCTGGGGTGCCTGTCACAAGTTGCTGTTACTGTTACACTAAGAACTCTCTTCATAAACAAAAACCTGCCCTGTTTTTGTGACCAGTGTGAGTATCATTATTTTTTAGTATTTGTACCTTTTGGAGCCTTTTTACATGGTTTTCAGTTATATAATTCTTGTGTTGACCAGATCTTTGCGAATGTTAATGGATTTTTCACTGGTCTGCATATGTGTCACACGCGCATGTATACGTCTGCTGACGGGCATGTTGGCAAACCGCATTTTCACGCTCCCGTTGCCGCCGGCCTGTCACACACGCCGTATTTTGACGTTTTCACGAGAGAGCATCAGTCGAGCACGTGGACGCTCCTGCTGATTCCACGGCGCAGCAGATTTTCTGCCCCTCAGCTGCACGTGTTGTCGCGGGACTTAGTGTGGGACCCGTATATGAAATAGGATTATAGCAACCACACTGTCTGATTAAATCAACTGTATAGCTTACACACTATCAGCCTCTTACCCTGAAACCCTCAATACAGTCTCTCTTCCTGCTCAGCGCTCGTGCCCAAGGAGAGTGTCGAACTGCACAAATTGCTTTCACACGGTTTAGGTCTGATTGCAAGAAGTGATTTGTGACCCTTGTGAGGTCTGTGCTTGCAGGGAAGTTTAATGTTTTTCTAATTCAGGTGGCATTGGCCATGGTTTTACAGCTTTATCCTCAATATCAGTCTGACCTCTAACCTGCCTGATTTTTTTTTTTTTTTTTAATTTTCAGATTAAAAAAAAGTGCAGCACAGGAATTTGTATTAGATTTAATATCAAAGCAAATGTGTTCAACGCTATGATGCAGACAATTGACCTACTGTCTGCAACTGCTATATAGTGAGAGATAGTCTTTTTCTTTTTTTTATGTGCTGCGACACACATCATGAACAAAATAAGCTGTCAAAATCATGGCTGAGGATTTCTGCTTGTTCTGCAATCCATCAATAAGAGTCTCCAAAAAACAAATTCAGCACAAGTCTTCTACATAGAGAAACTGAAACAACTAATCCGGACGACCTGCATAGGTGGGGCTCAACGTCATGGACACAAAACGGCTTATGTTAACCGTTAAAAGCGTTAAAAAACGTTAACCCTCAAAATTTTAACCCTCATGTTGTAGTCGTTGTCTAAAACTTGCACAACCTCCTTAAATTTTCTGACAAACACAATGACTGATATTTGGCTCAAACCACCAAATTAAGCAGTCGTTTCCTCTATAGAGACAAATCAAAGTATTTATGCTTTTAATTATCTATCAGTCAAGCTCAGATCGTCGATATCAGATAATATGACCCTACATAAAATACTTAACCATGTAAAGGGAGATTTTTGGCAGATGTGGTGGTTTTAACTTTAATCACTCAGGGTTACAAAATATGTCACTACTTGATCCATTGCTACAATCACTCCCTACCACTGAAATCAGGATTATGGGGGGAAATTTGTAAAAATCATGCCAAGGCTTGTTGAAACTTGAATCAGAACTACTAAGTAAATTGCCTGCATCTTTTTCCTGGGCTGCTTTCTTCATCCCAGCATTTTTCTCCGTGAGAAACTTTTGTCTATGCTTGGGTGTCCTGCCCAGTTTCAACACCTCTTTTTGTCTTCACTATAATTTGCAACTTTTAAGACTTTAATGGTATTACACTCTTATTGCTGCTCTGGCGAGCTGTGGCGGTCCTATATTGTTTGATCGTAACTGACAGAAAAAGAAGACGACTGTACTCTTGTTTAGGCTTACAGAGCTCTAAGCTTGTAAAGTGGAAGCCATGTCTGAACCCCGAGCCTTGCTGTGGAGAATTCCCCCCCTGGGAAGTTGTTAAAGTGCAACGGGGGAAACAAGCAGGACCAGCCAGCGTATAATATGTGGAATGTGGTCGGACTTCAGTGCTGACAGTGACGCATCTAGGCATGCACGGAGTAACGCTCTCAAGACATCTATGCATCTATGCACAACACGCATAACACTTAAACATATAGTCCCATGTGGTTTTTTTGGCCAGTGGGTCCACACATTGGCGTGCCACATATGAAGTGAGGCAGTATTATGGCAGTGTTCTGTGGGGTTAAAGGGTGAATCAGCCAGAGGTTTCTCACGCTGTACAAGCTGCACAAGCTGCAAAAGCAGAACCCGGTGTGTCCAAACTGCTCAAAGCGGAACAAAACAGCAAGGTCTTTGTTTGCAGGAACAGAACTTTCCACTTCATGTTAGCTTTTTTTTTTATTTTGGTTTGGATTTTTCATACACAGTTTTGAAGTTCCTTATACAGCAGAGTTTGAGGACCGGTAAATAATTTCTCATCCTGAAGCACGTCTAACTAATAAACTAAACCGCAGTCCTCAAAGTTTACCCGTGTCAAAGCTAGAAATGTATCAAGGAAAGCCAGTTGCACGAGACTGTTCATCAAGATCTGTTCATCACACACACACATACACTCTCCAGTTGTTTATCTGTTTACCATTCACCATTATGGTTGGTCAAAGAGATCCCCGCCTCTGACATTTGCGTGACTAACAGTTGTGTTTTTGTGAAAAGGGACACAAGTCTAGTCACAAGTGGATGTTTGTCCGGCGCACACAATGCGGGGATTATGTGTCGCTCGCCTTAAAAAAGGACCTAACTGGTTTAACCAACTGGCAGAGTCAAGACCGGAAAAGATAACGAGTCAAGGTCTTTTGTCAGGATCTGTCAGCCCTCTCAGTAATTATGTCCTGCACTGCGACATTTGTCTTCTCGATATCTGTCCCGCGGGTACTGCATCCTCCTCTCACCCTTTCGCCTCCTTCTCCTCCCACCTCTCTCCCTTTGCTGTTCCTGCCCATTATTGGTCATGCGGATGGGGGCTGTGTATGAATCAAAGTCAGGGCAGCAGCAGAGGCCAGGTGGATTGGGTTTCAGCGGCCTACCTGAGTCTGTAGGTCTGTTTTGTAATTGTAATGGATGCAGGAACAGTAATTGTTATACAGGGAGAATAGATGGCCGACGGGGTGGATAACTGATGGACAGACATCTGTTGAAGAGAGGCAGCAGGAGACAAAGTAAGGACAGAGTATTGAAGAGTGAAATAAGTCTATACTGTATAATACATTGCTGAACATTCCTACTGGTAGCAAAGCATCAATCGAGACCACACACATTTTTTGGTAATATTCCCAACAAACTACCATCTAAAGAAAGCGGACAGAACGAAGCAGGAAAAGTGGGCAGCTGTGCTGTCAGGTGCTCGGTTGCAGCCTCCCTAAGGTGATAAATAAAATAATCACACTGTTCACGGTGGCTCTGGCAAACCGCGAGGAGAGATGGTGTGTTGACTCTCTCACATCTGGGATCCACTTGAACAGCTGGTTCAGATTTGGCCCAAGTTTCTCTCCCTTTTTTAATATTATTTGTACTCTCCTAGTTGTGTGCCTTCCTTATTATCTTATTATTGTTATTATCTTATTATCTCTTCTCATTCTTAGTTGTAGTTTGCTGTTTCCTGTGTACTCTTGAGCCTTCTTGTCCTCCACCCACGTTCCTGTCGCCATGATCAGTATATGAGGCCGGGAGGACGAAACTAAACAAAACTGTGTCATAATTTCGTGACACAAACTTCAGCTCGCGGTGTCTTTAGTAAACATCCATTTGTTGTAACATTTTTTGCTCATTTCCTAAAATTTCCCAATCTGAGCCACAGTTTGTTGAGACATGTGTCACGGCAGGTTGTTGACACTGGCTCACTGCATACTGGCAGCCCACCAACACTGAATCCAAACATCCCTGCAGTGCTGAAACCACCATACAAGTGACTGACAAGCCAATCTGTAGAGACACCAGGAGCGATGGGGGCACTGATGGCGCTCTCCAAAAAACGCACCGATTCCCTTTTCACACGCCCCATCCTCACATCCTTCAGCCTGCATCCCTGCCTCAGATCTCTGAGGAATTTCATGTAACCAATGAAAACATTCCCCTTTGCTGTATCAGCAGTCCCACACTTTCTAGGGACCCATCATTCCCACCCCCGCAATGTCACCCACACACACATGCTTCCTTCCATTTGCTGGATGGGTTGCCTGCTTCATACAAATGGAAACATCTGAACAGCTGTAGCAAAAGTCAGTAATAGACAATAGCTCTTGGAGCAGGAAGGAAGGATGCATGCTTGATGTACCATCACCTTTGAATGTGGGTGTAAAATCATGTTAGGAACCTCAATGTGTGTGGGTGTGAAGTGGACAGATGTAGCCAGCTAAAGAGGAAGATTGAGTAAGAGGACTTTTTGGGGAGTCCCACACTGAGTTGTCCTCTCTCATCTGCATTAATTTCCTGGATCAGGTCAGACAGTGAGAGGGATCATTTTAATTGGCTGTTCAGCTTATCAGTTGAGCAAACTTTTTTGACTGTTAATGGCAAGTTTGCGTAAATTAGCTGACGTATCGAGGTCGGAACTTTTTTACTCCCTAATATCGTTATTGGCCCCCAAAAACAGTAATTCCTCTTTTAGCTTATACTTTGGTTTCCTAACATTTTCTTGAAGGAAACGCATGCAATGTAACTGTAAATTCAGAGAAGGTGGCTGGAAAGGCTTGTGTCATTTTGATAGTGATTGAAGGGAAAGTCCAAGTAATCCATTCCAGTTTCATTTCCATTTCTGAGCACAGGAGGCACAGGAGGTCTAGTTAATGTTCCGAGATGAAACATTTGATCTGCTTGTTTTGTGGTTATTATGATATTAGCCGTACATTCACATAAAGATTAACAACTGCTCCTAAACTCAATCATCACATGACCCCATCAGTAGCACGATCTAACAAAGTTCTTTTTTCAGGAAACGTCTTAGTTAAAGTCATCAGGAAAAGTGTTTCTTTAATAGATGCTAATTTTTTGAGAATCATGTTGTAAATTACACCATGACACAGTGTGTGCACACACTCTGGGAATGAAATGGCCTACGTGTTCCAGACGCTGGCTCTCTGTCCTGCATTCTTTCTTTGTCTCACTGCGTCAATGTCAGGGGGTTTTGCTAAGACCATCTCATAAGTGAATGTAAACATCTCTCGACCGCTGAGCCCAGTTTCCTTCTTTAAATCACACCAATACTGCACATCCATGTAAGTTAATACGTAGCCTAAATGTTGCAGCTTGTAAGCTTGATATCCATTATAATCTCCCAGTGATTGGCAGTGATTTCAGGCTGAGAAGGCTGTAATTTGTAGTGATTGTATCATCAATTGAGGACAACAAAACCTGGAATTTACCAATTCCAGCAGTTAATGAGCCTTGCTGTATGAGCCAGCGTTCTAACAGACTACGTTTGTCTCTCTGTGGGCTCCTGGTTCTGTCTCCATGGCCTCCTCAGCAGATTCCATTTCCTGTCCTCATCACAAATAGACTAGAAGATAAGCAACTATTTGTGCGTGTGTGTGAGAACAGTCATTCACTGGAAGCGTTCGGGTTTGTTTGACTTTAAAAATGTGCTGATGGGCCGTTTAGGTTTCTGGATGTTTACCTTGTGTGTCTGTTTGCATGGGTTCAGTTATTGTTTAGTATTCCTGGTGTTTGGACATTCAAAGGTGTCACATTAATAACTCTCAGCACGTAAAGAGCAGCACATGTTTGTAGTTTCACACTGAAGGCATTGGAAAGAACCACAAAAATTTAACCACAATGCTGCATCACTGGCAACCAGTCATGACAATATCGCCATATTATATCACATGTGGCATCTTCCTGTGATTGAAGAAAAACCTCAAACCATTACGTTACAATGACACCATTTAGATGGTTTTTCGCTAAATGTCTGGGTGTTTTTTTTGTCAATACTTGCACGTAAGACACATCATGCTAAAGAGCTAGACCTAGAATTATGAGTCTTTATGAGAACTTTAGGAGCTCAGGGTCAAACTGCATTTTACTCTGAAAGAGCTGTCTCCAGTGGTGAAAAGCCACACCAAAATATACTCGCTTTACTTACTCTCGCTTTGATTACCTGCTCACTAAGGTGGTTTCTTTCCATATGTTCGGTTAAAATGTGGTTTAGTTCCAGTTTCTGGGACAACTGGGGTCTGTAACTTTGACGTGATTTAAAAACCCTCGCGGCAGCTCTTCATCGGCCCCTCATGTTGCACGCTGGAGTCCACAGTGACTCACTATGACGTATTGAGGCCACTTTTCCACCAAGCAGAACAGTTCAGTTCAGTTTGGTACGACACAATTGGGAACGGTTCGCTCATTACAGGCGTGCGTTTCCACTGGCGACCGTACCTTTACGGTGGGCAGGGTAATCTGACCGCGCCAGCTACGTGAGTAGCCTGACGTCTTAGAAACGCCACACAGTTTATCCCTCCAATACAGTGAATGAGGAAACTGTAACAACAAACAATGGAAACAATTGAACAAGTGAAGCATTTCTTGTTATTTCTTGTGGGCACGTGGCTGTTTTTCATACGCTGTCAAAGTGCTGAAACACATACAGACAAGCACACGTTCACACCTTTGAGCTGCTGAATGCTCGCTCCGCTGCAGTGACTGACCATAAATCCTTTTAACTTAACCCACTTTATATGCATAGACACATTCTGAGGGTGAAAAAAGTCACAGCTTCACATGTGTCAGTATAACATTTCAAAGTGTTTTTCCACTTCTACAAACTTAATGTTTTTCTGTGTAACTGTGCGACGCACCAACTAAATTGAGCAACCGTGTTTCTCGAGAGATAAAAATGGATAAACAAAGAAAACAGAGGCAGACTTTAGGTGACTCTGTGGCCGAGATATCATCAGATTGCGAATGTGAGATGTTTCGTACACGATAGGTTAATGACCGAACTGATGGCGAAAGAATCTTAGCTTGGTGTGAGTTTTCCGCCTGTGGTGTCAACATGATGTTTATTCCGCAGGTGTGCAGGCAGCGCTTATACCCGAAGGGAAGCTTTTTTTTTCTGGGGCACAGCTGCATCAAAACGCACACAGAGAGCCATTAATAGACACCCCAAGCTAGAAAATACAGATTATATTTAGTTCTGCTACTGTAGGTCAGTGTGGGAAGAGGGATCTAATCAAATATTAACACACAACGTCTCAGTACTTCACCTGTTTCTATATCGAGCTCGACCTCTTCGGTGTGATAAACACACAGTAAGCTGCTTGCCAAGAGGCTTTCCCGGATGATGGTTACGTCCCAACAGTAAACAAAAACACAGTATACAGTTTACACTATCAATCAGCCACCATTTAGTTTAATTGGACATTAAAGGTAACACTTCTTAAAACAGCTTGAAGCACTAAGTCAACATGAATTATTTCAAACCCCAAAGTGATTTTCATCCCATTGAATCCCAAGTATTCCACTTTCTGAAATCCATCGTCATTTTTGCTCCTGTCTTGAGAGCGCTGTGGCCATTAGTAACGTTTCGTCCTGATTTATACCAATAGTTTCTGTAGTTTCTCTCTTCCCTTCTGTCAAAGTTAATATGGCATACATGCAAATAAAAAGAAAAACAATACTTCTTTTCTGTCTCTTTTTTTATTGCGAGTCAAAAAATGCTGAGATACTACAACTGTCTAGATGCAAATACAGGGAGAGATGATGCGCATTAATACGGAGCCATGGTCCATCTGTCAGGTGTCCAGGATACCTGAGAGTCAATAAATGAGATCAGATTTTTGCACTTGATATATACTTACTAACCATATATACTGTATATATTGGTCCACCACATCCGGAGGCGAAAATAATATGTAAAGAGAGCTGTTGGCTTTCTCCCACTTCAATGTGATTTCCATGATTATACAGCAGTATTGTAGTCTTGATTGTTCATCACATAAAAGGTGTTTAATGAACACTGTAGCTGTTTCTGAATGCTGACATTAAGTGATCATCTGTGGAAAGTGTCTTAAACCATCTTCCATGAAGCCAACTATGGAATAGTTAGTAACTACAGGTTCAGTAGACCCTTGACGTAGGTGTTTTTCTCTGCCCCCTTTTGATCAAAGTTTCACTTTCTAACTCGTGGATTGTACCACATTCAATGTATGTTTCGTGTGTGCGTGTTTTTTCTGAGCTGGAAAAAGGGCAGAGCATATCTGTGTCAGACATTCTTGAAGGAAGAAGTCATCCTCCACCCTGCATTAATAAAAAAACTGTCTCCCTGTGCAAAGCCTGAGGAGTTCAGAGGCACTGTAACTGGAAACCGGTATCGTTATCTGTCAGCGAATATCTGTAGTATCTTCCTTTCAGTCATGCGCTGGCATTTAAACAAACCAGTTTGGACATGACGCCGACTCTTGGCTTCGTTCTGCCGGCCTTGTGACGTGCGCACTCTGTTTCCTGTGTATTTAGTAGCTCGAGTATTAGCAGGTGAATTATTTTGCAGAAGTGGATCGAATCCAAATGCTTTCATGTTGTCGATCGTTGCTTGTCGACTTCCCAGTGGACTACTGTTGTTTTCGAGTGTCTATTTTGATGGAGGGGAAGAGCTGAAATATCCTGAAGGTTAACATGCACTTTGATCCTGGTTTTAGCTTCTCTCTCTCTGGCCTTTATCTGTGCTCTGTGGGGGCAGTGAGACATAACTGTAATCGTGTCAGTCACTGCATAAACGGCAAACAGTATCTCCCGCAACGTAACATTGTCAGAGTATGGTGACGATATCAAGCGTGTTTTTCACACATTTAATTGGAAAAGTTCAATAAAATGCAAATAAATGGAAGTTCCCGTTTATTTGCACATGCTCTTTTAAATGGGAGAATTGATTCCTCCCATGTGAAGACACAGCTGGACACAAATTCAAAGGACCCAGTAACCACAGTTCATGGCTCGTAGCCAGCGACGTACTGTGCAGCTATAGAATGATACTGATCCTTTGTGGGTCATCAGCCCAGCTGAGCTGCTCTTCTCCGTGTGCACAATAGCTAAGTGGGAGCCGCTGTATCCACCACGCTGCACAACTGCTTGTGTCTGTCTGAAGAAGAAAAATAAGGTCTCGCCAAGACGTACTTGTATTTATCACACTTTGCCTGCACTCATCCACTCCCAGAATGACACGCAGACATGATGTAAATATTTAGCTGAGACCCCAACACGCTGCACAAGTCTTTTTCCTCTGTCCTCCAACACATCTGGTGGGGATAATAGCTCGTTTCCTTTCACTTTTGTCACTGTCACTGTCTTCCAGTGTGACAGTGTTCAGCCTCCTCCACTCCTCCGCCCTCACTCACTGTCATCCAGCTGCTGGTGGGATAGATGCAAATAGGAGAGAGGGAAGAGAGTCCTGGGAACACAGTGCTTACGCCCCGCAGGGGGTCCCCTTCCTCCCCTGCGTTTCGCAGCACACTGCTTCTGTGTGCGTGTCGGCTGCTGCTTCTATCCCACTGGGAGGTCGGCGGAGGCTAAAGAGGTTGGAGTTTGGGATGAGTTTGCAGGCCCGCTTTCGTGCTGTCCTTTTTGGCGTCCTGCTGCTCTCAGTCTGTGGCGGGGAGCTCCTTTCCGTTGAGTTATAGACCGTCACAGTTTCTAAACTCAATCGCAGCGGTTTATTTTTTTAGGGTGGGTTATGCCATACTTTTTTTTCTCTTTTTTTAAATTTTTTTTATAGACTTGCTTTAATGGAGTGTTGCTGCAGTGTTAAGTGATCTTGACATTCCTGTGGTTTATCAGTCATACATGCAACATCTGCCGGCCGCTGCGTCTTCAAGTTATTTCTGTAACCCTTTTATTTGAAAGGATGAGCCTGTGACCGTACGTTGTGAGTGAAGCGTGATCAAGCTCGAGCCAGGCCACAGCTCCTCACCCCAGGCACGCAGGCAACAAGGCTGTGTGTGTAAAACTTGGATATGTGAAACTTTGAAAGGGAGCTTACCAAGGCGAGATGTTGTCAGGTTTGAGGTGCCTGTCAGCATCCTTCCGTTCCTGGTTTTGCAGTCTTTCAAAACCATCATCAACACCAAAGGAATCGTAATGACCAAATCTCCCATACTGGAGGTCAGTGTCATTCCTCCTGCTCTTGCTAACACTCCACACCGTGCTTGTGAGTCGCCTACACAGGTTTAAGTCTCTCTGGAAACACAACAATTATGGTCACTTGATAATGATGTAACTCCCATTGCATTTCTCCCAGTCAGCAGAGTGGCTTCCTGTGGAAAACCGTGGCTGCTTTTCCCCGTCTCGCTCTCAGCCCCTCTTTGACTCTCCAAGAAACAGCAGTACCACCTGGCCTGTGTTGGGGCTGTAATAAAGTTTAGAGAAATGGTTTACATCACACTTCCTGCTGGCCCGCCAATGGACTGCTCCTCCAGAAATAATTAGCAATATTTATCATCAATATATAGAATAGCTGTTGATTAGTAATGATAATAGACACATAATATTTGGGCTATGTTTTATTTTATATATATACAGTATATATATATTTTTCTTTTTCGTTGAAGACTGCAGGCAGGAGGTCTGGCAGCTGCTAGGAAAAGAATAGTATGTTTGTGGTAATGTATTGTTGAATTATGTAGCTGCACAGACGAATAAAGTGCAGCCACTGTTAACCACCATCTTCATGCTGTAAGACAGCATGAAGATGTGTACCGACTGCAGAATCATTTAGTGTCAAAGCTGACTGCACCCCTCCTCACTGAAGACAAAATTCCGATGTTCCTGACTGATCCTGGGATTTTGTCCATTGTGAAATAGGTAGGCTATAATTGAGGCATCTCGTTTGTTTAGGCTGCACACAAACTCAAAGTAACTCTTTTTTTATGGGGGTTATGACCATTTCTTGATGAGGTACAGTAACATCCTGAAGATTTCTCTGGTGTCTTGGATCATTTGTGAGCTTTACAGGTGTCGGTAGGTGGATTTTGTTTCCTTTGCTTGATCCTTTCTCGGGACTGTGCTAAACAATCCTGATTGGCTTCTGTCCTTCGACTGACATGTAACAGAGAGACGTAAAAGTAACTATTTTTTATATTTTCTAAAATACGGCGAGTCTTTTAGCTTAAAGGAAGAGTTCAACACAATATGCCTGCAGTTTGATGACACAAGCATTGGTTGTCCTCTTTGTCAGTGTCATGTTTGTTCTCTTTGTCTCATCAGCCATCGGCGCAGTTAAATGTTTTGGTAAAGCTTCTGTGCGACTGTGTGCGATGCTTGTTGTGTGGTGCTGGTGGTGTTGGTGGTCAATAAAGGCGTCTTTGTAAGCCACACATAAGATACTAGTGTTTGGCTTAGCTTGTTGTCGGTGTGAAAAGGCAGTCTGTTTAGGCAAGTGTGTTTCCTGTGAGGGACTCATTTTCTTTTTAATTGTGTCTGCTGCAAATGTGCATGGCAGCGCAGAGACTTGAATCGCGGTACATTTTGTAAAAAGAGCCTGACTCAGTTGCTTCAAATTTTACTATTTGAGGTGAGTCCTTGCAGGCACATTAATTTATGCATGTTAAGCTATGTCTTTGTATTTTGTCTCAACCAAACACAGCACAAAAACACACTATCCTCCGCTTCATGCCAGCAGCTAATGAAGGAGGCAGACAGAGAGCTTGTCAGACAGATAGACAGACAGGAGGCGTGTACAAACGAAACAAAGAGAGAAGGGGGAAGAGATGATGTCTTGGCAAGTGGAAAGGGAGGGGTTTTCTCTCCTGGGCAAGAATTAGAACAGAGAACTGGGACTTTTAATAAGATGAAAGGGATTCTAATGCACTTTACATTAGGCAACACAGAAGATCAGTGTAAAAGCTACGAATCTACAAAATTTTAAGTCGCCAGTTTTTATTGTAGGGGACTTGGTATGTGTGTGTCAGGGGAACAGCAAAATAAAGATATCCCCACTCTTAAAGCCACCTGTGTCTGCTCAGACGGAAAAATGATCCATCGTAATATCCACTATGATCAGAAAACTCAGTGTGATTATTCTAAAATGCATTTTTTTTTTTTTAAGAGATGATATGTTGAAACATGAAAAAAGGGCAGATTGTATGAATGTAAATGTTACTTTATCCAAGAAAAAAACAGATTCAGTGACAGTAAAAGGATCTTAATCCCTTGACAAAAAGAGAATAACCTGTAATGACTGATCGTTTCGCAGCACTGCCCTTAGGACGGTTGTAGATTTTCAGTATTCATCTCAAGGGCAATTTGCCAGTGGCAGCTGGCACCACAGGTCTCACCGGCACATCACTGAAACACACCGACCTGTCTGTAGCAATGACTCGGTCACTACGTTGAGGTTTGGCTGATTTCTTGCCAGAACGCAGGAGAAAACTCATCAGTGTAAAAGGAGGGAGACACAGAGACAGACACAACAGACAAAGAGGAAATTGGTCAGTAAAAAAAGCGTGAGTAATGCTGATGCCTGTTGCCATGGTGATTGGGGTCAATGAATGGTTGCCATGGAGCTGGCTACTCGGAATTCTGGCAAGGGGATATTTTGATATTTTGCGTGTGTGTGTGCTGTCTGAACTTGTGGGTGCAGGAAAATAAAAGTCTACTGTATATGCATTATAAATGAAAGCACACAGTTTGAGTGGCATGTTGTGCTTTTATGGTGATACATGCTGTGGGAAATGTGCACAATTTTGAAACAGAAAACTGGTTGTTGGAGATTTGGGATAATAAATATCATCGCGTTATATCACAATATTCTGCGTTTTCAATTGGGAAACAAATAGTAAAAATGTCCAGGGAGGAAAATCATATTAACATCCAGCACACTCACACACTCTACTGTTGTTGGCCACTGCCTTTGACGATCACACTGCCAAATTCATTGTATGTTGCCCTACTCAGTACAATGACAATAAACTTGGATTGAATCGAATATATTTAACAAACTCCCATGCATCCACCCCCGCTACAACGGTATGTGCCGTAGAACTCATGGACGACAGTGTCTTAGAGGCCCATGAGGCCTGAGCACCTGAGACAACCTTCAGCTGTTATTACTGCAGTAAAACATGCATGATGATCCAGTAAAATAACTGTGTTTACAGTCTTTGAGGCATGACCATGTTGTCTGGGTAAATGCTCCTGTCGTCAACTGGCAACACGACTTATTTGTTTAGCAGGACGTCACCTGAAAGGTACCTGTACATTTGAAAGGAACAACTTTTGGTCGATTTGAATATTTTAAACACAATGGCGGTGTGTGTCATAGTACTTTCCTGATGGAACTGTGTATTTAGTAAGTTTCTAGGTCAGTCAGTGTGTGTGTTTTCATATTTTTGTTTGTCTCTATGATTTTGTGCGATTATTTCTGATTACTTCTGTGTGTTGAGTGTGTCTGTGCCTGTGCTCGCATGGATTTGCTTTTCCACCTGATGTCGGTAGAAAATGAGGTCAGAGTTCTTCTCAGCCGGACCTGCTGTGTTAGCTTACAAATAACACAAAATGAAACACAGAGGAAATACGCGAGAAACCACTGATACTGACGCTATAATGCACAACTGTCCCAAGTACACACATATATTTGCATCGTTATAGGTCAGATTAGCAAGCACCACAAGTGAGATTGGGTATAAATTAAGACTAATCCAGGCACTGATATCTGATTACATTTGATGTGCCGCTGCATTTTTTGTTATTTTATATTTCTATTTACTTAAGGCACATGTCTAGCAGCCACGTATCATGTTCATATCCAGTGAATATATTTGCTAATGCGCAGTTGCATGTGACTGTGGTAGCCACTGGGTTCAGGCTGTCTGGTATCTGAGGACTTGTTGTTCTTCTCTGCCACTGCCTCTCTGGTCCTTGAAGTGATACTGATGTGGATCCGATGCCTTGTGACACATCGGGTCTGGAAGACATGGGGGGCTCGTGGCCTGGAATTGTTTGCGTGTGTGTGAGCGCTTTACTCTCGTGTCAAGAGATGCAGGAGGATGGCCACGCAAGCTTCATGCTAGAGTGCACACTCCGCGTGGGGAACAAGAATAGAGGCCATACACCCATGTGGATGGGTGGATGCTTGTTGGGGCTGAGGGAAGTGCACGTGGGGCTTGTGCACGTGATTTAACCCTCCCCGCCCCCTCCCTCACTGGTGATGTCAGACCTTGTACAGTACACTACATGGGCAGCAGCATGAGTATGAGACCATCCCCCCTTTCAGACTGAGCTGCTTTATCATCATGGTCAGCGGAGCAGCTTTGGACTGTTCTCCAGTGGACACACACAAACACACACACACACACACACACACACACACACACACACACACACACACACACACACACACACACACACACACACACACACACACACACACACACACACACACACACACACACACACACACACACACACACACACACACACACAGAAGAAATACAGGAAGTGTCATAGGGACCAAAATTTAAAACACATACTGTACATTTTCCTCCTTGCTGCCTTGTTATCATATCTTGCACCATTAACCATTAGCCTGTAATCCCCCAAAGGCTGAAACGCTATACATTTAGGACGCATGGAAGAGGACAAGTAAAGACAAACACATTAGCTTTGAATTAATTATTGTGTGCTGCTTTGTCATATTTTATCTTATCCAAGTTGACAGCCATCATAGTGAATTGATTTTCTGCTTAATTAACAATACACTTTGACATACATGCACATCGAACACAAAGGGCCCTTTTGAAAGGAGTTCATCAGATGTTGAGTTGTATTCTTGGCCTGTCAAATTATGTTGCTTTGGATCTGTGTTGGGGCCCGGCTTCCGAACCCAAAGCATCATTTTCTGACGACCCGAAACAGGACTTAACAATCGACTATGTTAAGTATTATAACTTTATAAGATCTAAAGCACAACATCTATGATGCAAGTGCATTTAAGGCTAGTCCTTTTCCATTTGGCTAGTTCAGTGGCCCAGAATCTGGGTGCAAAAGGAGGGAGGACAGATGCAGAGGAGTTGCATAAATAAAAATAATAAAGATAAAAATAAAGTAAATGTATGAAGCATCTTTCAAAAACAAAGTAAAATACACTATAAAACAGACTTTTATAAGTTAAAACAGCAGAAGATAAAAAAGAGACGGTTTAAATAAGCAATCATTAAAATTTAAAAACAAGAATCTAAAGCATAAATAACATACAAGACAAATTGTATGACAAAGGGTCCATGTACTGAACTCAAGTGCAGCCCCATGTTAATATAAAATGAAATACAGTTAGATAGTTTGATAATGATAAAAACTATAACCTAAGAGATATGAAAGCAATCAGAGTGTCATCTTCCCTTCTTGTAAACTTGTCTTTGGCTGGTGGACCTTTTTGCCTCCGCTGTTTCGCGATTCTCGACCACTTGTGAACAAATCCAGCAATCCAGGCATCACTGTGGAAAAAGAAGGGTGTACTCGTCATGTGACGGCACACGTGTAGACACTTCCAGCAGTGTATGAATTTGTATGTGAATGGGTGAAAGTGACAAACACTGAAAAGCACTTTGGAGAGCCAGTAGACTTCAGACCAGGTGTTTGTTGGTCAGAGGCACGGCCGTTTTCTCCTGTCTTAAAATCACAACGTGCCAACAATGCGCCTGATCACACCTCATTTTAAGTCTAACTCGCTCACAGATGAGCATGAGGGTGTTTGCGAAATTACACGACGTGGAGCGAAAATGACCACAGTTGGAAATGACACTTCGATGTTTTATGCGCCGCTCTGTGCCAAATGCAAAATCCCTAACCCTGCATGCATCCCTCTTGCAGCACAAAGCACTACTCAAGGATCGACGAGGTGTCAGCAGCTCCTGTGTTAAATGTTGTCTCAGAAGCCTTGTTTATGGGCAGTGTGTGCTGCACCTGTAATGAGCTCATAGGCTTGATCGAACAGCCCTTTGACATTCAACGCCTTTGGTTGACAGTGACTCAAAGGAGAGTGTGATGCTGCCAGTGAGTGAGGTGCTGTATTTCTATCTGACATGCAGCAAAACAACAGTAACTCCAAACCAGTTTGTGTGCCAGAGATTTTGCAACAACTTATTTAATAGCAACAACATTGCGCAGGCTGTTTAATGAAAGATCTGTGTGTTGATCAACTTTGTTTTCTGTCTGAAACGGCTTTTGTGCAGACCATATGCACGTCTGCCTGCTGTGTCAGCGTCAGGTTCTGGTGCAGTCTGTATAAAGAGTGGGCGAATAGAAGAAGTAGAGACAAGTGCACCTCAGGCACAAGTTAAGAAGTCAGTTCCAAGCCAACATACTGTAGGGAATTCTGAGAATGTTTCTGTGGAACAGGTGCTAAAGCTGTAGACGGACTTCTCAAACCCAAGTGTTTACATGTTCCGTGCTCCAGCTCCACCTCCGCACAGACTGTCGATGAGGATGGGGTCATGGCAGCAGGATGAGATCATCATGTCCCAGAGTTGTTTGGCGTCATACTCAACAGTTCTTCAGCACATGCCGGCGTGGCGCTGATGCTTGGATCAACAATTAGCTCCAAGTGATCCTGAATCCTGGTCTAGAGGAGACAGTCATATTTGTTCATTTAAGCATTTAATTATTTTGATGTATATAGTTTTGTGTGTCATTTTGGCATAGTAAGAGCCTGAGTAAATCCTCTTGCCCTCCTCATGCAGGGAGTTGCCATAACAACTAACCCTAAGTATGTGTATGCGCACTTATGCACTAATGGAAGGAGACCCTTGGGTAAAGGATGATAACGCCTTCTTGCCCCCCCAAACCACCTGTCACGCACACAGGAAAAGCTAGGGAAAATGCTGAGGGTTATCAAGTCCCATTATCTTCAGAATCAGTCAATGTAAACGATACATGATGTGAAACCTAAATCTGGAGCGTTTTATTGGATTTTTTTGTTTGATGTGGCTGGTGTATAAAACATTTTGTGTTGGTGCTGCTTCCATAGACACTTCAGCTTATGGATGCTTGAGTACCAGCCTGTGAGTCTCTGCATGATGTCATGCATTGATTTTGCAGCACTAATCCGCTGGAGCGATGCCTTTGTCGATCCAGCCATCAGGATTGATGGTCAAACGTGTGAGACTGTGATGCACGACAACTGGTTGCAGCTTATTTTTCAACGGGGGGCGGGGGTAAAATACAAACGCTGTCAATGCTGAGATGGTGTGGCTGAAGTTTGAATACTCAGTCATTCTGTTCCCAACGTGCTGTCAAAACTTTTACTTTCATTGCTTAAGTCTTACTGCTTTTTCAAGTCAGGAACATTTCCAAATTTCCAAATTTATTGTTATAATGTAATTTTTTCTTTGGTCACTTGTGGCTTGCCACTAATACAAGCCTCTCTGCCGAATAAGAGCCCGTGTCATGCTCTGACTTTAATGGCGTTCAGCTTAGCGTGTGTTTCCTCTCCTCTGAAAGGAACATGCTGTGTGGTTTGCACAATGTCAGAAGAGCAAGTCTGGTAAACCTTTGTGTTCTCCCTGCAGGGCTGGGATTGACGATGTGGAGACGGACGTGGTGGAGATTGAAGCAAAGCTTGACAAGGTATGATCCACACTGAATCATCAAAATGTAATATATTAGAACTGCTGTTCGTAATTGCTCCATCAAGTTTCTAGTGAAAATTACTCACGGATCGGCACAGTGTGCAGACATTTGGAACACTGTCGGCCTTGCTGTCAGGACAGGTACAGATGACCCCAGCTCCAGAAAATACTATCACTTTTCTATCAAACACTGATGTCTGGTATCAAAATGAGGGATAATGAGGGGTCAAGTTTTGAATAATGTCCATAATCTCTTAAGACTGATCTAAACACTTCTTTCTTTAGACAATGAAATTGATCAGAGAATATCCCATGCCTCTTTCGTTCTCTCACTCTCTGTTTTCTAAATGTCAGGACTGTTTTAACCAGACAGATCACTGCAGATGTGAGTTGTTACTGTGTAGTTAGTCGGTCCATTTTTATAAAGTTTCGCTTTCTCAGTGCATCACTAATGTGTTAGTTTCACCATATATGGTCATTCTTTTTAAGCACCCGCAGTGAGTAACAAAACAAGGGCAAAGTTGTAGATAACATGGAAAAAAAGTGGGCGGTTTAATGTTTAAGAGATGAAAGGTTTTAGCTCTGTTCAACATATAAATGAGCAAAAATAATGGACAATTTTTGAGGTCTTTTAAGGTTTGTTTTAGTTGCACCATCAGATCGTACTACCCAATTAATACGTTGCCTATGTGAGAGGAGCATGAATTGATTGAGACTTTCTCCAGGGAGTCTATGAGCTGAGATGGTGCCTCTACAGATAAGCTAACAGACAGAAAGAAGATGAGATAATGATGGATTTAAGTGGTGGCAAGACCCTCTTTCTTCTGCTCCCTCTCATCAATTCCATGTGTTTTTTATATCCAACTCTGTGCTGTCTGAAACAAGCTGCTTCTTCATTTCAAAAGTTTAAATGTTTAAACTGAGATTGGCCTTACAGTCTCTCCTGGTAGATAATAAAGCCAAATGAATCTTCTTTTGGCTGTGACATTCATTGCAATCTCTTTCTGCCTCATAAATAACGTTATTGCATCCAGTCTCTTAAATTAGCCAATTGACAGGCGACAATTTGGCATTTCAAACAAACATCCGTGTCCCCACCCCGTCAAGCATAAAAACACACACATGCACAGATGATTTTCTACCCCCAGCAGGTCAGGACCCTCTATTGAACTCTTGAACCATTGAAGGATGACCAGGACGGGGGTGGAAGGGGGTGATTTGTTCTGTTCGGCAGAGGGTCCTCATGTTGCTTAGTTAGGATGCTGTGACACTCAGTTAGCAGAGATGACAGCGAAAACATTCAAGGTTCCAGATTGTCGGGGTTTCAATCCCTGCTAGCGAGATGTCACAGCTTATCAGTGGAGAAGAAACTAAATACTAAATACTAAATAATAGTGAAGCAGCCAAAGCTTTAGGCTGCTCAAAATGCCCGCTCCACACCTCATTGACCAGCAAGCGGGTGATTTCTGCCATGTGGCACAAAGGGTGGCGTTTTGACACTGGGCCCCCCTGTGGTTCTGCCCTCCCATTTATCTACACATCCTGACACATACACCGTTCTAATGGTCGGACCAGGCTGTAAGCAGCAGCTGGGCAGGAATCACGCCATTTGATTACAGTGCCAGTCGTGACTGTAGCTCCATGTAGCAGCCACAGCTCATTTCAGCAGCACTCACCTCACACAATATGGATGTAATTCTTCGCTCATGCTGCGCAATTATTGCTCCTCACAGTAAAACTGACAACAGTGAAAAGCTCGGGAACTCTTGTGCCCGATGAGATAATTAAAGCTTTTCTAATCTCTGTTTTCTGCATACACCCTCCAACCCAGCCCCTCATCAACACCCTCACATATCCTTGGTCTGAGGAAAACACAGCTCCGTAAATGCAGCAGCAATGACAGAATACCGTTCTGTTACCTTATTGTATAACTTGTTAAGAGGGAAAGTGTAGCAGGTGCCAGTTTTTGTGTTAAGAACATACCATGGCTCTAAACTGATAATATACTGGTGCAGTGCATGTTTGCAATCGGGTTTCTTGCTTTTAAAAGGCTGACTGTGCAGCAGTGGCTCCTAAAGCTTTTCAAGACACTTGATTATTAGTCATGTTTGCAGCATTCTTCCAGGTTTCTGAGGCGGGTCTGTGGGTTGTTTCACTGCCCTGCTATAAATGAAAAGACCTCAAAGATTTGATGGATTCGCTTGGAGGTTTTTATAGCCATTCATGGTTCACATTGGATGCCGTTGAATTATATCCCCTGGTTTCTCCCCTAGTGGCATCATTTCAGGTTTTATTTGAAGATTTTCAACAACAATAAAATACATAATAAGTACATAAATCCATTGTGAAGGAAATGTTTGATGGATGACACATTACCATTTCTATGAAGCCAGCAATAAAATACATAATAAGTACATAAATCCATTGTGAAGGTGCAACAAAAAGTTGACTTCTGTGTTGAAATGTTTGATGGATGACACATTACCATTTCTATGAAGCCAAAATATGGTCTACTAGCACTGCCATCTTGCGCAGGTGACATCGTCTTGAAGCCTGACTCGTTGGGATAATGATTGGGCAGCAGAGTTGCCCATACCCTCACCTGCACAATCACAAACAGACCTCAGCAATTGATCATGATTTTACCCACTTTTATTGCAACTAATTAAAACCAAACTGCTTAGAAAAATTAACACTTTAACATACATCTGTGTGACCACTAAAAATGATATAAACCTGTCTTTGGGGGAAAAAAAATGATCTGGGGTGTAATATCGGTTTCTGGATTGGCCCAAGTCCTGCCTGAAATAAATTCATGACCTATATCGCAGCCCACCACCAGGGGGGCGATCAAGATGCTTTGACTCCACAACCAAAATATACACAGAAACACGCGCAAGACATCATGATGTAACTCATTTTTCCCTGCACATCTGTGAACAGTATTTAGCAGGATTTTACATTTACATTATTTTATTTTACTATTTATTTATTTTTTATTTTTATTTGTTCACTTTTAACATGAAAGAGTATGTTTAAAATGTAATTGGTGAAACTGATGTGCTGTCACGTTATTTGAAGGACGGAGAGACTTTAAGGCCACGTGCCCCTGATTATCCCATTCATTTTCCCTTTCATAACTGCAGAATCTTTCAGTTGCTCACTTATCTTTTCGATGGCATAGCACATTAACTTGACTAACACTGTCCCAGATACAGACCTGAGGATTATTCTCAATTTTAGCATAACAATCCTTTCAAGCATTGTTTGATTTACAACATCGCTCTATTAATACCCCATCGTCACGTTGTGTAAAGCCTGAGACTCTGTAAATAGACAGCATTTCTGCCACAGATTCAAAGTGATTATTTTTACGTTTCTCCCCCCACCAGCTGGTGAAGCTGTGCAGCGGGATGATCGAGGCCGGCCGGACCTACATCAGCGCCAACAAGCTTTTCGTCAACGGCATCAAGGACCTGTCCCAGCAGTGCAAGAAAGAGGAGGTGATATCGGTGAGAGCAGCTGAGCTCGAGCGTGTGCCTCTCAGCGAACGGTCGCCCATCTGCGGACACATTCCTGCGATTCCCCACATGAATGAAATTAGCAGAGCAGAATAAACATCGTCGTCCAGACGCCGAGTCATCCAGCTGTTTGGACTGATGTGACCACGTGCAGACAGGAGACAGTAGTGCGGAGCAGAGCCTGACCGATATAGCGGTTTGCCCGAAATTATTGACCGATATTGGCCTGTCACAGATACTGTATATTGGTATCGGCTTATATGTTATAAATATCAGCCAATAGAAAAACAAAATGGTTTTAAAGAACACATTGCAGAAACAGTGATGATGTACAGTATATATATCAGCAAATACTGGTTATCTGAACTTTTTCCTCCCTGATATCGATATTGGAATCGGCTCCAGAAATGTCATATCGGTCGGGATGTAGTGCAGAGACTTTACACGGCTAGAGGCCAAGAGATCTGACCCGAAGCCTGTTTTACGGTTTCCAGTGAGGAAAACATTTAGACTATTTCCTGTCGGAGCAGGTGTCGCCCTGGTAGCTTAGAAACACAAGGGCCTCTAAGCCCACATAGGTGGGGGAGATATGGCCCTACAATATTATTACAATATTTATGGCTGATAATGATCTTATTGACTGTGACAAAGCAATTCTGCTTTAAAACTCAGAATAGGTGCTGAACTCTCCTCACTGGAATTCTGCTTCTCTACATTTTTTGCATTTCCTCCCCTTTGTTAGAGTCTTTTTGTACTTCTTTTTGTACTGAACTACTCAACACTAGGACTGGGTGACATGGCATCACCAGTGAACTTCAAATATTATCGTAACAAAATGTGGGTAACTCCCAATGTATGTCATGTTTGCTGACAGTACCCTATACACTGTTTATTAGGAATTTGGTAGTATTTATTATGTGTGACATGTTTATATGGAAACGTACGTGCTTATATTATGTGTATGTGTGTTGTTGATGCTG
>KV751353.1:501884-512682 GCA_001698575.1 Mola mola
GAGCCTCCAGGAGATCGTCAACTACCACATGGTAAGAAACACATCAGCCTCAGCCACAGGCTAGAGGTGGAGTGCTGTTGCGACACGCCCAGCTCCTCCTGGCATGTTAACGCCTCTCAGTCATCCAGTTCTTCCTGGCTCCAGGATTGCACAACACGCGCACACACGCACACGCACACACACACACACACACACACACACACTTACACACAATTGAACAGTGACCTCACTGTAACAGTGAATCTGTCTACAAAGGCCGGTCCAGAGGCGTGTGTCTGATTCAAAACACATGCTTTACCATATGTGTGTGACAGCCACACACACACACACACACACACAGACAATATTTTAATTCATTTGCTTCCTTATGACTAAGAATGACGAAGAGGTTTGCTCTTTAAATCTATTACATTTTGTTGTCAGGCAGATTGAAGAGATATGATGGCGTTTTCTTTTTTGCGAGTCCTATTGAAGTCTTGCCGTCACAAAAAGTGTGTGGTGTTTTGAGTTGTTTTTCAGGAACGGGGAAACATGCTGGACAGAGCGTCTGCAGTGACAGGACTCAGAAATGCTGACTCAGATTACGATTTCACACAACTTTGTTCTTTAGGGGCACATTCGCAGTGAACGGATGGCAAACATCTGGGCCAAGCGTGAGCTTTAAATCACTATGGTCTCACCTTTGCGACTCAACAATGATCACAATGATGTAAACTCAGCGATCACAACTTGCGGTTGGAGCGAAAGGTCATTAGTTTAAGACCCACAAGGTGCAGGATGAAAACCAGGCCTTGTGCTGTCAGAGTTTCAGACATGACTTCAGGGTTTAGTGATAAGTTTTGTTCAGGCACTTCTGCTGATGGATCCTCCTGTTTTCACTCTGCTCCTATTCCTGCTTGCGGCTTGAATAAATATAATTGAACAATTACCGCACACATCAACAAATTTAACAGGGGTATTAATATGGTCTCGATATGGAGCCAATTATATTTTGCCAAGACCGTTAGAATGATGGAGAGAAGCATCACTGCTGGTGTGCATCCCACTGGATACCCAATTTTTGTCATTTGTCTTTACCCTCTTTTCTTTTCCTGTCACCATCATCTTCCTCCTAAAAAAGCCCCGTCCCAGCCCAGCAGCTCTAATCTGGCTTGATCTCTCTCCCGCAATCTTTCATTCATGCTCCTTAAAGCTCTATTTCACTCCACCAAGGTCAAGCCTGTTTAACTTTAAATCTCTTTTCAACCCAAATTAAAGCGCTGTGCACTGGACGGGATCCAACCGCTGCATCAATCCCGTGTAATCTTGTACTCCCTCGTTTGCTCTAATGTCTGCCGTCTTTCTTCGTTCCAATAGAAGCACTGACATGTTTGTGAGATTTTGGTTTGTTTTTGCCCCCAGCCGAATCTCACAATCCACCACTGTTAAATACTCTGGACTGTAAAGCCTGTGGCCGCGCTGATAGCCTGCTTTTCTTTTGCCCCTCCACTGCGTCTCTATCCGCCATCCACGTCCCGTCTTCTCCTGGTCCTCCACCAGCTCACTCCTTTACGCCAACATCCAGAAATGACTCTGAGAGATCATCCAGAGGACTGCGTGCTCGTAAAGTCCCGTTAAATAAAGTTCTAAACTAGCATCCTTTGAGCTGAGCTCTTTGGAGGTGACAGTCTGGGGGGAACCGAGTGTAAACTGCTGTAGGTGAGGTTGCGTAATAAACAGAGCACCTTAATCAGCAGCAGGTCCGAGCTGACTACCGAAGTAGTTTAAATGCTGCTCGCTAGTCTGGTCTGGTGGCAAAGCAGCAAAAGTTTGCCAAACATTGTTTGTAGCTGTTTGGCACATGCAGACGGAAGTGTCCATCACTGTTTTCCATATTTAATCTCCAGGTGGCGCACATAGACAAGTTTGGATGTTTAGATAACCTGCTGACGAGAAGATTTCAGTTGATGCTATCTGAGCATTTAATTGCAATTAAGTGAACCAATTTAACACTGTCTCTACTTAAGCTATTATGTGTGTTTTTTACTATAATGTGTATACATTGTATTTTGTATAAAAGGGAAAAGCTTTTTTCAAAGGCTGACTGGTTAATCGACATGATAATCGAATAATCGTTTCGGGTTTGTTTTGAGAAAAATGATTCAACATTTGTTACTTTTAGTTTCATAATGTCAGGCTTCGTTTCTTTTCTTTGTAATTTCTGGCAGCAAGTGAAGAGTTCGAGGGTTTTTAGGCCGTTGGTTGGAGAAATGGTTATGAGGAGTTAAAGACTAGAGTGAATGGCTAATCAATTAAATGTAAAATAATCAGCAGATTAACCAGTGATTAAAATAGTTGTTAGTTGCAGCGTTAGTCTTTACTGGATGAGCTGTAAATGTGAAATTTCAAGTTTATTGTAATTTTTGCCTTCTTTCACTCAGATCATTTTGTACAGTATAGATTTAACGGTGACTCAAATTCCCCACACTGTGTATAATACCGACGTTACACAGGTGCACCCACACACTGCTGCAATAAACCGGTGCGCTGTTTTCACAGCTGAACGTCGGACCAAAATTTAAACCTGTACATTAGGTGCACTGACACTTTTGCAGCCAGTTAAAAAGTCGTTCCTTATCTCCCCAGTCGGAGGGGAGTGGCCGCTGATTTATATTCACAATGTGTGCAGGCTACCACAGCACCAGCCTGTGATGTCATCAGGCCATTACCTGATATGAATGAGGGCATACACACACACGCCACACGCACACACACACAGACTAAGTCTGTAATCCTCAATGTATATGTTTACTGACTAAAGATTGCTGAAGAAAATTTAATCCACAAGCCGTCAGCGGTGATTGTTTTAATTGATTGTTTGTGTGTGCGTGGCTATATGAAACAAAACAATCTAATCCATGTGCATTTCTGTGGAAGTGTGTGTGTGTGTGTGTGTGCGTGCACTGAGCAATACAGAAATGAAAGAGAAATTATTGTCTAAATGGAAAGAAGATTTTCTCATAGTGCACAAGAAGTAGAGGTGTGAGATTAAAGGGGGTGGTGGGGGTTGGGGGTTGAGGACTGCAGTGTGAGACCTTCACAGAACGGTTTCCAGAAGGAGAGATCTGGGTTCCTGTAGGGCTAAAAATCTGCAGAGGCAGCAGCTCAGCGAGTACTCATGTGTGCATGTCCACATTGGTTTTCTCTCCTCTGCTGGCTGTACCAAGCTGCTCCGGTGTATATTATGGAAGAGCACTTGTTGCCACCTCCTGGTGAGATGTAGCCCCTGCAGATGGGCTCCACATCTGGAAGCAGCTCTCTGGCTCTCTGTTCGCCGATGACAGTGAAATGCTCATAATTCACAGCGCTGTTGTCTTGTCCCCTGTGTGCACAGATTTTGTTCGACCAGGCTCAGAGGTCGATCAAGCAGCAGCTCTACACCTTCATTAAAGAGTGAGTATCCCAGAAAAATGTGAAAGGAGTTCAAATTTATAAACGTGAAGTCAAAACTGGCACAAAGATGACGATGGACTTGTAAGGGTGACTTTAAAAAGATCTGCAAAACAAAAAAAAACAACAATTTTTCTTCTTCTATTTTACAGGCTGTTAATTATAAAATTTTTAGTTAGATTTCACTGTAACTATTTACACAAAATGCCCATGAAATAAACATTTCAATCTAAGAGACCTACACGCTCTTTTGATTTGTAATAAATGTACGTGTTTAAATGTTTTATCTCAATTATCTTTGTCCTGCAGGGATGTGCGAAAGTTCAAGGACACCAAGAAGCAGTTTGACCGGGTGCGCGAGGACATGGAGCTTGCCCAGGTGAAGAACGCCCAGGCACCAAGAAACAAGGTGCACGAGGCCGAAGAGGCCACGCAGGCCCTCATCCTTAGCCGCAAAGCCTTCAGACACCTGGCACTAGACTATGTCCTACAGGTGATACACACAAACACACACACACACACACACACACACTCCTGAGCACTGTATCTGTTGTTACCAGTTTTGTCCAGTAGATGGTGGTGACATACTATCTCTAGCAGGAAAGGGCAGGCTTGCAAAATGAAAAATGGATCAAATCACTTGTTCGATTGTTTTGTTGCAGATTAACGTGCTCCAGGCCAAGAAGAAGTTTGAAATCCTGGATGCAGTGAGTAGCCCTGACACATCTCCTGCGTATAACTGTGTATTTTGCACGTCTGCCAGGAGCATCAGACCCATTGATGTCTCCCTGTGTCTCCTCTCAGATGCTGTCCTTCATGCGTGCCCAGTACACTCTGTTCCAGCAAGGCTTCCATATCCTGGACGAGATCGACCCCTACATGAAAAAACTGGCCACACAAGTGAGAATAGACTCTAACATACAGAAATTACACACTCAGTGTGTCGTCCGTGCTCAAACAAAAGAATCAAACATGTGCACAAATACGAGCACATCTCATTTTAAACAGAATTTCATTTCTATCTCACCCAGATGTCCTGGCTTTTTCAGTTAGAGTGTTATAGGGTCAAATGTTAACCCTCATCATCCCCTCCCACAAATTGTCATCTTTCTGGTCACTGAGAGACATTCAGGCCTTTTGCATACAGATGTGGTGCATTTTTTATTTGTGGATTTGATAGCATACTGGTCTAACAATCAGTCTAAGCGCAGAGCGAATAAATACCTCTGTGTGTGCATCGCCCTCGCACCATCTGTGTCTGTGTGTTTCTCAGACTCTGCTCCCACTTTCACTTTACCTGCTTCATTAACTCTGCTGCTCTGCCCTGTGCAGCTCGACCAGCTGGTCATCGACTCGGCCGTGGAGAAGAGGGAGATGGAGCACAAACACGCCCTCATCCAGCAGAGAGTGAGACAGCAACACCACCGCTTTTACACAAACTCTCTCCTCTTCCTCCTCCTCCTCCTCCTCCGCCTCTCCTTTCCTCCCCCCGCTTCCACCTGCAGCAGTTATACAACCGAATCACTTTCTGGGACTTTTGCTTTTAGGTCAAAATGCAATGTTAAAAAGGTAAATGAAAAAAATAGAGAAAAAAACAAATCTCCCTTAAAAATGTCCCGATTCACACTTGCTGAATGTCGGACCACTATTTGGCCTTATAGAGGAGAATCAGTGAGAACCAGGAAAATGTGCAGTGATTTTGGTGTCATTTGGATGGAAACATGACAATCTAAGAAAAGCGGTCATTAGTGAGCGGGTGTAGAACCCCAGGCTCCTCTTTTTGATGTCGTTATTTAACCTGCAGAGGTAGCGTCTTAAACTGTTGCCGAGCTGAATTCTTCCCATGACACAAAAGTCAACATCTCCAATCCAAAGCGAGCCTTTCCCATGCTCACTTATCACGATGGGTTTCTCCCCTTTCAACAGAGGAACCGTCCGGTGCGGAAAAATGTCAGTATGTCAGTAAATGGGTCTTTCTCTTTTGAATTCACTAGAGCACTAACAAACATACTCAGAACTGCTTCATTGAGTGTTTTTATTACTTGTAGGAGCAAGTTTAAAGCAGGAAGGCTTTACCCACAAAGACACTTTGTCATGTTTAATTTATGGGCCATCGCACCGTTCAGTGCTCCTGCACAGATCCAATGAATTCATCCATCTGTTACCGCACAAGATGCCAACAAAATGGACGTTCTTCAACCTGACTTTGACCTCTCTCTCTGACTGAATTAGCTGCCAAGTGGAGACTTCCTGCCTGACACAGCTCTCAGCCCTGTTCCTGACCCCCCCCGATATATAACGATATCCCAAATCTCAGATATACTCTCTCATATCATGGCTACAGTATATATTAGCCAGCCGTACTCCCGATGTCCAAACACTCTCTGTCTGTCACTGACTTAATGTCGTCCCATATTAACATATTTGTTTCTGACAAATCTGTGATCTTCTGTTAACTATTTTATCTCTCCTTCTCTCTCCTAATCCGTTCCTCACACGACGGTGTTCCAAATCCAGACTCTGATGCAGGTGAGTTGATATGTTTCACCTGATTAGTATCCATGGCCTGAAGTGTACCGGTCCTGTACTGCAGTGCATGGACAAGTGAACAGGCCTGAAAGTGTCTGGCCAATGTGCGCTGCCTAAAATCTCTCATGCTCCATAATGCTGCGTGCCTCTCGGCTGGTTTAGCTCTCAGGGAGCTTACGTCGTTGGATTTCTCAGGAAATAGTGTCCCAGATTTTCCGAATAACCAAATTGGTTCTCGGAAGAAAGGTTTTTATGAAACAGGTCAGGTTTTATCTTGTTTGTTTTTATTTGGAGTTTTTCACAGACAACTTAATTTTATTTAGGATGGCCTGCAGTAATGTTGCATTTTACCATTTGTGAAAAAATGCACTGTGTGTGTGTGTGTGTGTGTGTGTGTGTGTGTGTGTGTGTGTGTGTGTGTGTGTGTGTGTGTGTGTGTAGCACCAAGATAGGCCAATTTCTGTATATTGTACCGTAATCCCACACAATCCTTATTCTTTCAACGTGTAAATCCTGGCTGTGGGAGGAGGTGTTCATCCCTAAATATCACCTGATGCAGCACACAAAACGACGTCTTTAAACCTGGCTCGGTGGCGATGTGGGTGAAAGAACTGTGTTGATTTTCTTGTGTGGGTGTGCCAGCGCTATCTCGTCCGTGCACATTGGTCAGATGCTTTCCGCAGGTGACAACGTCATGTCAGTATTTAATTCCCCCTGTGTGGTGCTGGTGTCTGGGTCTAGCTCTGGAGGTGGTGACGGGCTGCTCTGTCTCACCAGCCTGCTCCCATCTTTTTGAAGCACTCACCCCTCACCAGTTTCATGAACATGGAGCCTCGAAGATTTGTCTCCGTGGACAGCAAGCTGCATTTGAAGACGCCATAGTAGAACCATAAGAATAGTTTCCTTGCTGCGATGTCCTGTTTTGTCTCTCCATTTTTATTTCATTCTTTTTTATCTGAACCTGCCTCGGTCATAGACTATTATTTTGTTTTTCTATTTGATTCTGCCCTCAGTTCTAGTGAGGGCAGAGGACGGTATTTCTTTTAAAGTCGCCTCCTGTCAGTCATTAGGGTTTGATTTCACGGTCGATCGACCGCGCCGCTGAGTGATCTCTCACTCATAGACATGGTGTGTGTCTGCCTCGGACCGTGCAACATGCTTCTCGAGAGTGTCGTCCTGTAATTTTGAAGCAAATAGTCCCAGCCAGCTCTCATAATACTGTAATATTAGATGTTGAAATGTAAGATGTTAGGACTAAAATGCCCCAGATATCTTTCAGCTTGTGAGTCCTAACATTCCTTGTTTTTTCAGCTTGAGAATGACCTTTGATGGAGGAGGCGTTGAGAGTGCACTTTAATTACAGAGGCTGTTCTCATTACAGATCCAGTCCTACTTCTTTATATGTCGTGTCAAACGAGGTGTGCGTACCAATGAAATGTCAAGGAAAACAACCCACAGTGTTATGAGGAACAAAAGTTCACTGAATGTGAGGGCAAGTGTCAGCAGAGGGCAAATATTTTTTTTGCTTTTGAAAAAGGTAGTGATCATTTGAATTAAAGTACAGGAGGATAAAAGAAATTGTGATTTCCTAAAATGGCTTCAACAGATGATAGATTTTGATTTAACACGTTGGTTTATGACTTTTTTTTTTTAATTAAGAATCAAGAATTATTTCAGCTTCTTGAGGTGGATCTTTGTACAGCTTTGCAAGCGTTTAATGTTACACTAATGCAGGATGAAAGATTAGGCCAAACGTAGTTGTTCACTTTGTTATCACAGCCTGCACTAACTGCCAGGATCTGGCAATGCTGTGTTTTAACTGTCTGTGTGTCCACACTTATTTGAATACGTTTGCTTGGATTGAACGAGTGTCTGAGTCTGCTTTTGGAGCCATTTCCAGTTCCGTACTTGGTATTAACAAAATGCTGCACCTGTGAGAACCAGCATTTTCCACATCTTCATCGACATCAGATCAACAGTGTCATTATCAATAAGGACCAGAGCGCTCTGCACCACTCAGGACAGATGTTCTTCCGCTTCCTACTTGATAACATCTGTGAAATAGAGCTGCCAAAAGAAAGAAAAGAGAAAAACAGGCAGATTTTGAAATATTCAGAAGAAAATCTTGATCCATTCCAAATTGTCTCCCCTTGCTTTTCAAAAACACGTGCAAAAGTGCTGGTGTAGGAGGCAGAGCCACAGGACGGCAGAGGACGTGAATTATGGATGCTACATCCTTTATTAATAGGCCATTAAGTAAATGCAGCCGCCACACTCGGATTCCTTCACTGAGTTGGCTGTAATTTAAGATGATTTTGCGGTGAGAGGAAGCGAAGGGAAAAACGAAAACTAGGCTGTGTGTAAACAGTGTTCCTGTTTCCTCTTTGTTTCGCCTTTACTTTCACTGTTTTTGGTGAATCTGCGGCTGTTTTGCCACCCTCCGGTCTTTCTATCACACACGCTCTCGCTCTCTCTCTCTCTCTCTCCTGTCTCAGCCGTCTTTCATGTGTGCTGGACTTCATTACGGCTCCCTGAGGAATCGACGCCTCAGCCCTCTCCTCCTACATTGTTATAGCCTCTGCAACTTCTCACAGGGAGCTGAACAGAGAGTAACAAAAAACACAGAGAGAAAAAAAACCAAGCGGATAAACACTTCTCAATACGATTGCACGCTGCATAGCAGAGTACGTTTTATCACTCCCGTTCACATAATTACTGAACTATAAGCTTCATCTGCAGGTGAACATACAGCATATGTGCCTGTTGAGCTTTGATCGTCTCCCTACATTTCCTGATTGTCTCTACTGCCAAATCATGGAGCAAAATTTAAAAACATACCGAAGAAAGGGGGAACAAAAGTGTTCCCGATCTGTATGCCCGACAGAAGCAGCAGTTTGGCAGGCATGAAGTGCATTTGGTTCCGTGTAGAATGTGATGATTCAACATGTCATATTTTGAGACTATGCATGCCAGAGTTGTGCTGGTTTGTGTTATTTGACAGGTTGGGGCTGTCCTTTGTTGGCTGGAACACCCACCTTAACAATCCTCATCACAGTCTCACAGACATTGTGGAGTGTAGTACATCCACTAGTGATTAATTATAATATCAAGCGTACATAATCTGTCTTCTCTCTAAAGCACACAAAATTATTTGCCAGCCTTTCCAGAGATAGTGAACAGCACGTGGGAGTATGCAGGCATGGGGCCTCGGATTGGCGTGCTGCTCAGCGTACGCCAGAGGCCTCCGTAACAATAGTGACACATAACCTGAGCCTTTCCGCTGTGGACTTTAGTGCATTATTCATCACTGAGCAGGTGGCATTTGGCTATGATAGCTTTTCTTGGGAAATTCACATGAGAGAATTGAGGCATTGTTAGCGGACAGAAAGGACTTTAAACTGTTTTTGGAATAATTGAGGAGGATATGAAATGATTTTAGGCGTGGATACAACAGAGGAATTTTTCTGTGGAAATCTTTTTCCTGATGAGCTTCGGTATGGTGGTGGTTTGATACTATCTCTGTTTCCTTTTGCTCCACCGTGTCACCTGATGTAATGCTGATGCGATGTATTAGCCGCGGCTGAGCTCTGCAGTGCATTTTTACACAGAGCTAAGGATTTAACAACCAGGAAAGTGAACTCTGATGCCAGTATGGACAAGAAAAAGGATTTTGGCCCCCCATAAAATCTTTCAATGGCACATGAGCATGATGGTTATGTTTTTATGACAGACTTAAGCCCTGCCAAAATTTGGCCATGGTTCACTGACGGGATGGCATCACTGTGTGACACTTGCACTTGCAGGAGCAAAAACAAAATCGTCAAGACTTTGTAGTGCATTGGTTTTGAGTAGATTGATTTGGTTGAAGGGGCGAGAGGGAGCCCAACTCTAAACCCCGATCATTGTGCTCCCATTAACAGGACTTTTCTTACGACGACCCCAAGCTTGAATTCAATGTGGATGCACCAAATGGTGTGGTCATGGAGGGCTACCTCTTCAAGAGGGCCAGCAATGCGTTCAAGACGTGGAACAGGTAAAAAGAGACGTAAAGGCGGGGAGTACTTCAGCAGATTCAAAAATCTAAGTAAAACTGAAGAGAAAACCAGGACATGTACAGATAAAAACGGGGTAAATTAACATAATATACTTCAGGGGAAATGATTGATTGATAGTTTTTTTTTATTTCAAACATTAAAAAAAACAAAGAAAGGAAAAAAATAGACAAAACAAACAAATTATATATATATTTATTTATTTAATTCTCCTAATGCATATAGATATATACACACACAAATGCAGTTCTACCCCTGCTTCATTACTCCCAGCCAGAGGAGGTGACGCGGGGACTTCACATTGTTGGACAAACACAAATATCTAAATTAGCTGTGCAGCACGCCGGTAAAAACAAGGTCAAGAGGCAAAGGCGGTAGCTGCTAAATAAGCAAACACACTAAAACAATATAAACACAAAATGACAACATAGCAACAGTCATAAGATGAGATGCGACATGTCACTTTATATGCAGTTTAATTGGGTGAAGTTACTTTTGTGGCCTAATATTCCAAACAAGTTGCTGCGCCGTTTTTGATCCCAGTCGTAGCCGAGGCCTCTATAATTACCCCCACCGCCAAAAAAATGGACCCTTGCATGGATACAGATGTTGAATACATCTATCTAGAACGTACATATCTCTCGAAGGAATGAAATAAAGACATTTTACAAAACATTAAAGGAATGCTGAGTGAACATAAAAAAATGAATTTTGACGAACTTCAATAATCTACAATAACTGAGTTACACTACCCCTTGTCCCATTTCAACAAATAAGTAAATATACAA
>KV751353.1:536719-577474 GCA_001698575.1 Mola mola
TAACTGCTTTTTTAAAATATATATACAGTATATATATATATAATGTATGTGATGTTAAAAATGTTGGAAAAAAGTTAAATTTTTCAGAGCAAGAACATTTAAAAATGTGGTTTTAGTGATATTGGGACGTGAAATAACAGCAATAGAAAGAACATTTACACTTTGTTCTTTTTACTCAAACTCATCATCATTTCAGTTTCATACATAGATCTTCTAACACACTTGGAAAAATAAAGTAAAATTCCCCTTTTCAACGTTACACTGACAGTAATACACTGTCTGAAAGGACTTACATAAATATGGTCCTTTATTTATTTGAGGATCACATGTAGTGTGTATTTTTTCTTTTACACACACACACACACACACACACACACACACACACACACACACACACGGTATTTCTCGAGCTTCTCCTGTTCCTTCTTCCTGATGTTGCTATCACTTGGGACAACATCTACCACTACCTCCTTCTTCTCCTGTTCGTCGACCACCATCTGATCAATGTGGATCTTGACGTTCCACAGGATTTTAGCTCGGTCATTCTCAATCTCCCTTTGGAAGTGTTGACCACTTTGAACCTGGAACCTCCAGCCCATACTAAGCGGAGATGTTCCTGTATACTATGCCAGCCACCTGGTTATGATGCTCCATGTATGCCTTACCTGCCTGCATCTTGCAACTTGCTCCTATGTTCTGCACTGTTTCAGGGGCATCTCTGCACAGGCTGCACCTTGGATCCTGTCTGGTGGGGTGGATCCCGGCCTCTATCGATCTTGTGTTCAAGGCCTGTTCTTGTGCTGCCATGATCATTGCCTCTGTGCTGTCCTTGAGACCAGCCTTCTCCAGCCACTGGTAACATCCCAGTGGCTGGGGCTTGTCCTTCCATGATGGTCTCTCTTCTTCCTCCTCCTCACTGGGTTTCCGCTGCCTGAGGCATTCAGTTAACAGGTCATCATTGGGGGCCATCTTCTTGAAGTAATCCTGGATCTTGGTTGTTTCATCTTGGAAAGTGGCTCTGACGCTCACTAATCCTCTGCCTCCCTCTTTCCGCTTTGTGTACGGCCTCAGAGTGCTGGACTTCCATGCATGGTGAGGAGCTTCCTTGACTTGATATCTGTGGCTTCTATCTCCTTCTTTGACCAGGTTACTATACCAGCAGGGTATCTAATGACGGGCAGGGTGTTGATGGACCTAGTTCTGACCATTCAGCTGACTTCTCAGGGCCTGCCTTTCTCTACGTAGGTATTTTGGCTGTGACTGACTTCCTTGCGGCCTCTTCATAATTCCTATTTGCCTGCGGGATCCCAAGCTATTTGTAGCTGTCCTGAACATTGGATGGTCCTTCTGGTAGTTCAACCCTTTCAGTTGTGATCATCTGGCCTCTCTTTGATATCATTTGGCTACACTTGTCTTGCCTGAATGACATGTCAATTTCAGTGCTTTAGATCCTGGTGATGTGCATCAGTGAGTCGACGTCTCGCTCACTCGTCGCTCAAATGATGTCATCCATTTAACAACCGGATATCGTGGTGGTCGAGAAAACAGGAGAAGGCGGCGGTAGTGGTAGATGTCACAATTCCAAGTGATAGCAACATCAGGAAGAAGGAACAGGAGAAGGTCAAGAAATACCAAGGGCTGAAAGAGGAGCTGGAAAGATGTGGGGACTAAAGGCATCAGTGGTGATAGTAGCTGTAACCCACAAGCTGGCAGAGTATTCACTGATGACCAACTGGTGGGCAGCTGCAACTCCGGTAGTCGTCTAGTGATCAGAGGGTTGTGTGTGCAAATGCAGGCTTGGCGTGAAACGCTTTGAGTGGTCATAATGACTACAAATGCAGCCCATTTACCACTGTTCAGTGTGACTGACACTGTGTTGGGCTATGAGCCACCGGAGATACATGAATCATGAAGACAAAAGCCACCACGCAGCATTCTCCACGTTCTTTTCAAATTGTCTCAATACAGACAAACTTGTTTTGTTTATTTACTCTGGATAAAAAATAAAAGGCTATAATGGACTGGTTTTGCAGCACAGTTTTTAAATGTCATGTACTGATCTCTGCAATCGACTGAAGGATGAACCTGCTGTTGCATTCACCGTCAAACACTGTTTTTGAGCAGTCATTACTGTAAACACAGGTGCCAATGTTTTTCCTGTCACAAGTCAAAATATTTGTGGTTTAACCAGCCCAGACTCTATCAAGTTGAGAAGCTTGTCAACATTACATAATCCAAACTACTTATATATGTGCTATTGAAAGTTTCAGATCAGGATAATGAGGGACACTGAAGAGGTGTTAAAAAATTGGAGCAGATGAGTAATGACAGCAAATTGTCTTGATTTTGTTGTTATTTTATTGAAAACGATGACAGTGGATTATTTGAACTGAGACCTTTTTTCCCTGAATTATTTCTATTAAATAGCCTTTAACTCTACTATGTTAAAGATGGAATACAGTTAAATATTCAAACATTACGACACAAATACAACAGGGAAAGATTAAATAAGCTCTTGTAACCCAAAGACCATTCCGAGATTCACCTCCTATAACAGATGGTCACAGAGAATGTCCACGCGACTGTTCTGAGTTCAGCCAACAGACCAACAGATTATTGCTCCCACACTGTGGTTACTCATGTAACAATACATCTATTTTTTTTTATTATGACAAGAGAGAAACCAAATAACCACTTTTGCCCATTTTATTTGTGAGTGGAAATAAGCAGTATGTTGAGTGAAAAGCACTTTTAACTGACTTATTACTGCTAAAGAAGCTTCTTTTAGACATCGAGTGACTGACCTCAGCAGTCATCCTACAGCAGCGCAGATCTTTGTCACAATTTTTTTAGCGAGCAGTGTCAAGGGAAGAAGACAGGATAGAAATTCTGCTCCTCCTTCCCGATATAAAACAGTAAAAACTGACCACAAAGCTGTTTTCAAAATGTGCAGGTTCTACATTTAGGATTCACAGAGATTTTTTTTCGGTCCATGTAAAACTTATTTTTTTATACAGTATATATGTATTTTTGAGAGAAAAAAACTATTTCAAACAAATGATGTTCACATCATTATTCAGGATGGTGATCCCAATGCGCTCCCCTACTTCATAAATACATTCAGCACTCAGTTGATTCAGTTTTTTTTTTTTTTTTAAAGTTACTATTGCATAAGAAAATGATTCATCCTGCCTAAACACAGTCACTACATAAACAGACTATCACATGTACACTTAAATTAAACCTACAATCCATCACAGTTTTCACCACACCATTCGACATCTTTGTGGACCTTCGTTTTCCTCCCTCACGCAGACAAAAAATAATTTAAACATAGTAAAAGGACATATTTGAATAAACACACATGGTTATGGTATAGTCATTACGTTGGGTAAAAACACAAGGCTACACTGAATTAGTGTGACAACTATTTAAACAAGGCTCACCATAAAAACTACTGACCTGGACCTGTCAGCTAGCTCTTCATCAGCCTTATGGGTCAGGCGAGTAACAGCTCGCCTAAAGTGTTATTGCATTTTGTGATAGGAGAATAATCTCTCTTCACACTTAAGATAAATGGGAGTGACAGAAAATAAACACAATGCCTTAATCGTACCTCTGGACAGGGTGGAGCTAAAATACGAGCTTCAAACTACTTTTTAAAAGAAAATGAACAGATACGATATCAAATAATAGTTTCATTAAAAACAGTCCGGAGGAGCATGTGAACAAGTTGAAATGCCGTCTTATAGTCAAAAAGCGCTGAACGTGTATACAGTTGAAACGTCCCTTTGTGATAATATGTAATATGTGGGGAGGGTAGACTGTTTTTTTTCTTTTCTTATTTGTTCAATTTATTATTTGTGTGAGACACTATAGGTAAGGGTACTGTGTGAGACGCCTGGGGCTTAGCTGGTAGGCACTGTAGGCCTCGGCCCGGGGTGTCACACTGACGTAGGGAGAACCAGTGGCAAACTGATGCTGGTAGGCTGCGGGGAGGCCGTGCAGCAGACTGCTGACAGAATCCTTACGACTGCCTGTGTCCCTCCTGGAGGAGGACGATGAGGTGTATGTTGCTGCATAGGCGGTGGGGGAGTGCCCGTGGCTGCCGTGACTTCGGCCCAGCAGCTGCTCCATGGCCTGAGAAGCTGACGAGAGGGTGGTAGAAGATGGGTATGTGTACAGGCTGGCCCCCGGGGCCGAGGCCGAGGCCAGGGCTGACACCTCTGGGAAGCTGTAGTGAGTGGCTGACACAGCTGGAGGAAAAGTCTGCTGGCGCCGCAAAGATAAGTCACTCTTGGTGCGCTCCTGAGAAGAAGAAACCACAGGCTGGACCTGAAACAAACGTCAGTACACATGCATCAACAAATACCACTTCTACTATACATTGCTCAGTTTATTCTGTCTAAGTCGATAATAATAATATAGTAGGATGAAACTTGAGGAGAGCATTTTTGTCCCTCAATCTGTGAGAGAAGGTGCAGAGGACAAGGAAAGATGGAGGAGGATGGTTCGCTGTGGCGACTCTTAGAAAAACCTAGGTAAAGCCAAACGAGGAAGTAGACCTACAGTAGTGTTCAAAATAATAGCAGTCCAATGTGACTAACCAGATTAATCACTGTTTTTAGTATATTTTTTATTGCTACATGGCAAACAAGTTACCAGTAGGTGCAGTAGATTCTCAGAAAACCAACAAGACCCAGCATTCATGATATGCACGCTCTTAAGACTGTGCAATTGGGCAATTAGTTGAAAGGGGTGTGTTAAAAAAAATAGCAGTGTGGCATTCAATCAGTGAGGTCATCAATTTTGTGAAAAAACAGGTGTGAATCAGGTGGCCCCTATTTAAGGATGAAGCCAGCACTTGTTGAACATGCATTTCTCTTTGAAAGCCTGAGGAAAATGGGTCGTTCAAGACATTGTTCAGAAGAACAGCGTACTTTGATTAAAAAGTTGATTGGAGAGGGGAAAACTTATAAAGAGGTGCAAAAAATTATAGGCTGTTCAGCTAAAATGATCTCCAATGCCTTAAAATGGAGAGCAAAACCAGAGACACGTGGCAGAAAACGGAAGACAACCATCAAAATGGATCGAAGAATAACCAGAATGGCAAAGGCTCAGCCAATGATCAGCTCCAGGATGATCAAAGACAGTCTGGAGTTACCTGTAAGTACTGTGACAGAAGACGTCTGTGTGAAGCTAATCTATTTACAAGAATCCCCCGCAAAGTCCCTCTGTAAAAAAAAAAGGCATGTGCAGAAGAGGTTACAATTTGCCAAAGAACACATCAACTGGCCTAAAGAGAAATGGAGGAACATTTTGTGGACTGATGAGAGTAAAGTTGTTCTTTTTGGGTCCAAGGGCCGCAGACAGTTTGTGAGACGACCCCCAAACTCTGAATTCAAGCCACAGTACACAGTGAAGACAGTGAAGCATGGTGGTGCAAGCATCATGATATGGGCATGTTTCTCCTACTATGGTGTTGGGCCTATTTATCGCATACCAGGGATCATGGATCAGTTTGCATATGTCAAAATACTTGAAGAGGTCATGTTGCCTTATGCTGAAGAGGACATGCCCTTGAAATGGGTGTTTCAACAAGACAATGACCCCAAACACACTAGTAAACGAGCAAAATCTTGGTTCCAAACCAACAAAATTAATGTTATGGAGTGGCCAGCCCAATCCCCGGACCTTAATCCAATCGAGAACTTGTGGGGTGACATCAAAAATGCTGTTTCTGAAGCAAAACCAAAAAATGTAAATGACTTGTGGAATGTTGTTGAAGAATCTTGGAGTGGAATAACAGCTGAAAGGTGCCACAAGTTGGTTGACTCCATGCCACACAGATGTGAAGCAGTTATAAAAAACTGGTCATACAACTAAATTAGTTTAGTGATTCACAGGATTGCTAAATCCTAGAAACAAAAAAGTTTGTACAAAATAGTTTTGAGTTTGTAAAGTCAACGGCAGACACTGCTATTTTTTTTAACACACCCCTTTCAACTAATTGCCCAATTGCACAGCCTTAAGAGCGTGCATATCATGAATGCTGGGTCTTCTGAGAATCTACTGCACCTACTGGTAAAGTGTTTGCCATGTAGCAATAAAAAATATACTAAAAACCTGGATTAATCTGGTTAGTCACATTGGACTGCTATTATTTTGAACACTACTGTACATCAATCAATCACTGATGCACTAATCCATCACCCAGGAAACACGCTCGGTGACACATGTCAAACACATGCTGGTGTCACATAATCACCAGGTGATACCAGTTTGGAAAAATTATAAAAGCCAAAATGCTCACAGTGGATCTGCAGCAATGATAAGTTTGTGACAATTCTCATAACTTTTACTTTCCGTAAATCATGCGAGGCCTTTCTGCTCCGTCTCTGTCAAAGCAGAGTCTATGCCAGCTCAGAGGAGCACAGAGCAACAGAGAAGGTAAACGGACTGGTTATTATATGCAATAAGGATGGTGAAACAGAGGTTCTACCAAGGGCAGAAAGAGGGTGAGCGAGGCTCACAGACTGGTGAGTTCATCCACCAGTAACGCATTACTGCGTTGTGTGAAAAATCTGTTAGAACAAATAGGGTTTCATGTTTTTGGATAGTCACAGAATTTAACACTGACTGAATTAAAGAGTGAGATTATATAAACACACTACTCAAACAAACATTTTCCAAAAATGTGACATAAAGTTTACTCAGATTATTTTTTAACACTTACTTTTTATCATTGATATGGTTCTTAAACTTGTCCTTGAGTAAAATATGTGGAAATTGATGGTACTTCTGAGAACAGTGTATTTACACCTCTGCATACAGGGAGTTAAAATAACATTGCTTCATAAGAGATTCAACTTAAACTCTTAGATTTTCCCTCTTCACTGTAAATATTAAATAGTCTCATTTCACAATTATAGTTCTGTTCATCCTGTGTATCAGCTTGCTCCAGCTCTTACATATGTTTGTAAAATGAAAACTTTAGTTGGTTTGGGGTGCACTGTTCTTTCAAATGAAAATATGTAATGATTAATGGTTTGCAATATCAGTGACTAATAGACAACCTGGAGTGCAGCAATGATGCTACTGCAGTGAAAGCCACCACAGGCAGAGGAAGCCTTACCTGGCTAAGGTTTAAAGGGTGTGACTGGCTTGGCACCAGACCATGACGCTCCATACTCTCCCATGAACTGCACGGCTGTCGGTTGGATGATTTTTTAGGCTTCATGTAGTTCACTGTCAGTCCAAAGAAAGCATGTTATACCGCTTTGTCACATCCAAAAGAAATAGAGATTATTGATAACACACAGATCAACATGAGGTGACTCGCCATTCTCCAGGCGTGTATGAGAAACTGCTCCTCTCTCAGGACCCTGGGTTTTGACAGAAGGTGCCACCACTGCCAGAGACCGAGCCTGGCGCGACGACATGGTGCTGGCTGGGTTCAGTGTATGGGGCAGAGGGGTCAGGGGACTGGCTGTCGAGGAGTCCGAGTCATGCACCGTCACACAGCTGATAACGTTAGTGCGCTGGCTCAGACCAACGCTGTATAAACATTAAAACAGTGTTATTTATTATACTTCTGTTATTCAAGTACATTAGAAAGAAATATCAAAGTAATTCATTCTAAATTAATAAACAAGCTCTGTCTTCAGTGGTCCTCCAGCAGAAATGTGTCCTGGTAGCGCCAGAATAGTTTTGGAACCAGAAATATTGGATCGGCAATGTTGTATCCAACATGTTAGAGTATAAATTGGGCAGCGAGAGGGAGTATTCGTCCTCACCTGGCGGGATGGAACTTCCGCTCATCCTCAGTGTCGGTGTCACTGTGAATAGTGATGATGCTAACCGCTGGGCTGGGTGTGTCAGAGATGATGATTGGTTGGGACAATGTGTTGCTGGAGCTGGGTGGAGTCATGTCGCTGCTGCTAAGAAATGATGCAGTAGATATACCCCTAGACAGGAGAAATTAAAGAACATTTTTAGCTGTGCCCAACAGAACTAATGTGATGTTAAATTTCAAACAAAATACGTCTTTTGTCACTTGGGAAAATTCTGTTTAAATCTAATGTAGAGGGAAAATTACCACAAAAAATGAATTTGCTAAACAGTTTGTTCTTTTGGTATGATATCAGTTACTTTTGGCCATCTTTCATTTAGTACTAGCTAAAACCCTGGTGAAGGTTCTGAAATCATAAATCAGAGGAAAACTACAGGGCTCTACACACCTGGTTCTGTTCTCTCCACGTCTGGCTTTTACCTTCTTCCTCTCCTGCTGGGTTCTGGCTTGGGTTGTGCTCCTGTTAGAGTCAAATGTCAAATAAGTAAGTGGTAGAAGCCACTGTTAAAACAAGGAAATGAAATATTAAGAGAAACAAAGCTGTTATTTTAAACAGCAACTGACAACTCACATGGCATTAAATCATTCTTTTGCTTTGTTAGTCAAGTGTTGCTGTTCCTTATGTAAAGTTCTTCCTCAACAGAAACAGTTTTCAAATAAGAATTAGTCATAAATGTCTTTGGTAGAGGACAGAGATGACAAATGCCAGGTGTGTTTCACAGTGTGAATGCCATTCAAGCGTCACTTAATTACAAGTCATGTTAGGAGTTATCAAAAGGAATTGTTCAAACTTTATTAAAAGCATAATGCATGTATCAAAATTGGACCAATATGACAGTATATGATAATTATCAAACAGAGGACCTAATAGATGAATAAAAGACTGCTTCACAAGCCTGGTTTATTTTGCTACTTAGATAAATTAAGATAACTATTTAAACAACAGGATTTATCCCCACTGAGTCAGCATAAAAGCAAATTCCATTTCATATGATTGAGATATTTTAGGTTACACTGCTACTATTTTTGATTGAACTTATGAACCCACCTCCAGTTATGTCCTTGCTGAGTAGAAGCATCGAGTGTTTCCAGGGGTGATCCAGTCACATTTGACTGCTGAGCAGAACTGTGGATGGCCACACCTGGGACCTGTTGCCATGAAGAGGGTATGAGGATCTGTTGGGTGCCAGTGGGCCAGGCCTGCTGAGAGAGAGAAAAAAACAAACAAAAAACCCTCAAACTTCAGTGCGTTATCAAGAATCAGATGTTACCAAATTACCAAATCAACAGAAACAATCTGAGTGCTGGACTGGGCCAAACAAACTGAGCCATGCTGAGATGTAAGGAAAACCAACTGGATAATTGCATCTGCAGGCAAAAGCACAAAGCCAGATAAGCGAGCAACCTTTCCCAAGCCATTCCTTTATTTTAGCATTGCCCTGCGACAAATGGACAGGATGATGTCATGCAAAGCACGAACAAATGAAGCACTGTAAATGGTCAGATCAGTACAAACAGAATGATGGTGCCTGTTAAAGAAGAAACACTGAGGGAAGAAAATTTGTTTAGTTCACGGATGCCAAACAGTCTGTTGATAAACTGTCTTGGGAACAGGCATGCCACATGTTCTAGGGCTGAAACAAAAAGATGTGTGTCAAAGATTCAGGCTTTTGAGTTTAGTGGGCTTTCTGGCTGCAATCTCCTTTGCTGAAAACAAGGACAGACAAGGACAACAGCAGCTGCAAGCAAAGCGCAGACCATCACAGCAACACATGCGGTCCATGCCTTCAGCACACCTACAGGGAAAGACTGTGGGGGGAATGAAAAAGTGTGAATGGCGTGGGGAGGGGGGGTCCTTTGGAGTGGAAAGACATTGCAAATTTTGTCAGGTTCAATGTAACAATGGAAATGTATAAATAAAAGAAAACCAACGATAATGGTGACACCAAAGAACGAAAAAAAGAAAAAAGAAACAGTTAAAACATACAAAAATAACGATTGATTAACGATCATTCTGAAAACCATTACATGATTTGATATGGGAAAAAATGAAGACAAACCCCATAAAACATGAAGAAGAGAGGGAAGGTTGCAAACAAATTAGAAGAAGAGAGTGGGCAGGAGAAAGATGGCATTGTTAGTGGTAGAGGGTGTGCGAATGTGCAAGTCTTTCTTCTGGGATGTCATCGTTGCTTTACCAGCACAGTGGCTGTGTGCTCCAGCAGGGTGGGCTGACCCACCCCAGCACCCAGCCCAAGGGGCAGAGAATACTGGGGGGCTATGCCTGCTGAGGGTGGGTGCAGGGTGGCCACCATCAGGGGTGTGCAGGAACCCTGGAGGAGGGAGGGAAGGGGAGGGGATAGGGGAGGGCAAGGTTAGGGCATGAGTAATGTCACGGCTCTATCTGATTCAGACAAAAAGGGCAGACAAAGCCGGCTGTACAAGAGGGACACATTGGCACCACTGGCCATCTGGACACTTTAATTACTCCTAATTTTGGCAAACATCAACTAGTTTTTTTGAGCCAGATGAGTCTCAGATATTAAACATCTGGCCTCCATCCAAGACCAGGAATAAAAGAGGCATGGTACATATTCGCAGTCCAAATCAGTCCTGTGAGCAAATCCAAGGGGAGATGCAATTAGCAGAAATAGAAACAATTAAAGTAGCAAAAAACATATTTCAAAAGTCAATAGAAAACTTTCAGTTAAAGAAACAGTCTGCACTGAAAGCAAGCATTTTTTTTTGGAGAAAACATTTCAACCTGGTAAACTGATCTCCTCCAATAGCAGTAACATAAAGAGGGTCCTGAAAATAGAACCTCAATCGGCACATGTATTAGATGCACAGTGAGCTTGATTACTACGTTTACATGCACAGAATACTCAGATTAAGTTCCACATTCTGGTTAAGGCATTTTTCTGAACAAGGTCTTTACATACACAGCACCAATGGGAATAATTCCATTTACATGATAATCAGCCTTTTCAGAATAAACCAGTGATTTACACTGTGTTAAGAGCCTGACATGACATCATTTGTGTTCTTTTCCAGCAACGTTTCCCATCTCATCCCAGGAAAAAAAAATCCAAAAAAAACACCATCTCACACATCCTGTTCCACTGTTTTTTAGCAACTCTACATCATGATTTACATTCATTCTCCTTCAAATGCTGGCAGACCAGAACACACAGAAATGAAAAGTAAGGCCATGAAACACACGCTGTAAACCAGGGCACGAATCACAAACTGTTGGCAGTTGCCAAAGAATGCTGTTAAAACACCAGTAGGAAATTTTTAGTTCCATCAAGATGTGTCTCAAATAATGTAACTAAGATCGGAATACTCAAAATCTTACAACAAATATGACTTTATTCTGATTAGGGTGGTCAAAAACTGCTGTTTACATGGCAATGTCTTGTTGACAATATGATCTTTAAATATTGCTGTGCATGTAAATGTAGTCATTGTAACCATAAATCAGTAACAATGGACTTTACAACTCAACTCTTGCTTTTGACTGAAAATTTGTCCGTGATAAAGAAAAGCTTCAAAAATTTCACTTCATGTGTAATGAAGACAGAAATCAATATAGGAAAGTTTCCCTTTTTTGAATTAAAAAAAACAAAATTTTTCCACCATATTTAACTTTTTTTAGACACACTAGTATAATATTGCACACAATGTGCAAGTAAGTGTACAAAGTTGTAAGCGTATGTCTGAAATTTCTGAAACTCTTTTTCCTCACTGTGAACCAGAAACTTCAATGGAATAACACTGCTGTAAGCAGCTGTACACAGGCAGATGCTATCATAAAATCATGAAAAGTCAGAAAATGTATACTTTAATACAACACCCAAATCCAAAAATAAGATTAGTAGCCGACAGAAATGTAGGATTTGACAACATATTTATTGACCTTAAACTCTTACCTGTGTGAGCATACTTGGCTGAATATGCAACGACTGAGCAGATTGGTTCTGAGGTACTATGGGTACAGAGTTCTCCATCCTCACAGGAAACGTGGAACTCTTACTGGATGGCTGTAGCCCTGAAAAACAATCCCATACATGTACAATAACCAATGGTCCTGTGGGCAGCACATCAATTATTAGCCTGTTCAGGTACCCCTCTGTGAGTTTAGGCTAGGCTGTTATAGTACACATGTAAATTACATATTAACGTAATAATATGTACCAAAATGACTACTGTAACCAAAGTCTGTATAAAAATGACCATATTTATGTTTATATTTATGTTAACAATTTTAGCTGTTGTGCCTATGATCATATTTAAGGATGTGATTAGTGGTTTTAAATGGCATCGATAATGTACAGTATACAATAAATTGTTTAACCTTATATTTACACATATTGATTAAAAACAGATTAAATTGTGTGGTGCTTTTCTTACTTATATCAACTGGTCAAAGATTAAACGGTTTCTTTTTTTGGCATAGCATCGCTTAACACAACCTCAGTCTGGGGGAATCTTCTTTACCTTGGATAGTGGAGGGTGGGCAGACAATGAGTGTCTGTTGGAAGGGTTCTGTTTGGCTACACAGCCCAGCAGGACGTGTTGGAATTGGGACACTCTGTTGAGCCAGCCCAGGAATGTTGATAGTTGCCTGCTGGTACAAAGCTGGCTGGTAGTTCAGCAAAGGAACCGCTCCTCCTGCAGAAGGCACCTGTTAAAGCAATTAAAACAGCTGATTAAGGCCTGGATTACTCTCCCACATGGGCGGGTGCACAGATTGTAGCAGCTATTCATGGTCAGGCACCATCTTATCTTAAGGAGCTTGTTGTACCCTTATCACCCATCCAGAACCTTATGCTCTCAGGATGCAGGGTTATTGGTCATCCCAAGAATCTCGAAATGGGAGGCAAAGCCTTCAGCTATCACGCTCCTCTCCTGTGGAACAATCTTCCAGTCTCGGTACAGGAGGCAGACACATTCTCTGACTTTAAGAGTAGGCTTAAAACCGTCCTTTTTGATAAAGCTCATAGTTAGGGCTGGCCTATCTAGCCCTTACTTATGCTGCTATAGGATTAGGTTGCTGGGGAAACACTCCATGATGCACTGAGCTCTCTTCTCTGCCCCCTCTGACTCTGACTCCATCTCTCCTCCTCTAAAGCAGTCCATATCCCAACAAAACATTGTACCAACTTTACTTCTTCCGGAGTCGTTGTGCTTTATCATGCCATCTTCATTAATATCATTGCTAGAACAATTTAATGTCAAGGTCTGAACATTAAATGTCTTATCTTTGTACAGCATTAAACTGAATATAGATCAACAAGGATGTAAAAATGCGGCATTTTGATTTAATTTACATATTTCATACAAACTTTTCTACCTTTTGGTACGTTGATTGTACTGTACACAAGTACAATTTTGAGATTCACTTCACACTATTATTTTTCAAATGTCCAATCCACTCTGAGCAATTTCACCGCACAAACGGTTGCACTGTTAGACTTTTTATCCTTAACTCTAAATTCAATTTTCTCATACATACACAGTTGGTGCACTTGTAGTGAATGTTATGCTCATGTGACAAGAAATTGGAGTCACATTTATGTTTGCACAAAGCTGACACATCAACACTGAACCATGTGGACTCTCACTGACTCTTACATGGTGAAATTGTATAATTTTGCCCCAATACTTAAGCTACATGTGTAAGAATTTATAGTGAAGATAAACATCATACCTGGTTATGCTGGTTGAGTTGGCTGCTGAAGGTAACAGTGAGGTTGCCCGCAGCAGCACTGGGGACTGCACTGTTGGAGTACAAGGATTTGCCACTGTCATAAGAGCTCCGGCGCTTGCAGATCTCCATGTTTTGAAAGCAGGACTTTACACTAAAGAGGAAGAGCATTTCAGCAATTACATTTAAATAAAGACAAAAGCATAAGTACACCGATGACTAGGACAACACCATCATGACACACTTACTGAGAGCTGTGGGGATAATCCACAAGGTGACTCATTGTGACAAAAGGGTGACCCAGAGTTTTTGTGGGTGTGATCCTTTTGTCTGCATCCAGACGGAGCATACGCTTCAAGAGGTCTATAAACTCCCGTCTATCAGCTTTCTCAGCCAACATGTCAGTCCCCTCCAAATGAGAAGACAAGTTGACCTGGAAATGCACGATGCGCCATGAAAATGTCACTCAACAGGTCAAACAAACACAACCATGCACAGGTAATGTGATTTTACTTTTTGTGTTGTAGTAAAAAAAATATTGTACAACATGGAAATAATAGATTAGATATTTAGGAGAGACACTGCCATCTACCTGCATCATGTCATCCAGGCAGTTGAATATATACTTTCTGGCCTCCTTAGACTTGATTCCCATCTCCATTTCATGTTCTGCTGGAGTCTGGAGAACGAGAAACAAGTCTGATTATCTTTAGGAGCCAGAACTATTACTCACACTTCTCATATATATCAAAATAATAAAATCGGAGCATCAAAACATCTTTAATGCTTTGCCTTATCTTTATTTTATGCATCTTATTTACAACTATCCTATACAGCCACATTAGTAGCAGGTATTAGATTAGTTATGATTTTATAGCAACCTTAAGCCTCCAGAGTGGGTAGCTAGAGTCGGGTCCTCGATTAAAGAAGCGAATCGTCTTGGTGCCAGCGCTCAGTAAGTACTCTGCAGGCAAGCCCTGAGTCTGAGAAATGTAACGGATCTGTAGAAAAAAACCAAAACAATTAAGTTTAAGAAACACAATGAAATAAAACATTAAGTGTCATGGGTATACAGTATAAGTTCAAATGAACTATTCACCTATGGTTCAGTTTATAGTAAGGTTTATTCTTCTGCAACACTTTGCTTATAGCATAACTGACAGCATGCAATGGGAGTTTATATACAGCATGCATAGAATAGTTATATCACTTGCTAAAACAACTGCCAGCCCATGTTTCTATCTCAGTTTATTCTTTCCCAAGATTTTGGAGTTCCTATAGACAAAGTATAACACACTAATGTTAGTCCAGACCTGGTCGTACTCAGAGGCTCCAGGGTAGAGAGGCCAGCCCAGAAAAAGCTCAGCAATCACACAGCCTAAAGACCACATGTCAATGGCCTCGCAGAACGGCAGACCCAAAATTATTTCTGGGGCCCTGGACAGTGACAGGAAGATTAAACTACTAATATTGAGTACAGGCATCTGAGCTACAAAGTCGTGTACTTATGAGATTAAAAAGAAAAGTGCACTTAGACTTAACAAAACACAGATGCATATCTTGCTATTGACCTGTAGTAGCGAGACTGTAAGTAGGTTGAGCAGACAGCTTTGGACACGTGACTTGCAGAGCCAAAGTCAATGACTTTCACCCTGTAGGGCTGTCTGAGAGGGTCGACCAGCATAATGTTCTCGGGCTTCAGGTCGGCATGAATCAGACCCAGGCTCTTCAGTTTCATCAGTGCTGTAGCCACCTTGAACACATAAATTCATAAATGTTGATCTTGCAGTAATACAGAGAAACGTATGCAGTTCAGCATTTCAAAATTAGAAATGGCAAAAAGAAGTTAAAAGCAATAACATGATTTTGGTTCAAGACTTTAAAAGTAATTGCCAACCTGCTGTAGGATGGGTCTAATGTGCCGCAAGGGGAGCGGACTAAACTTGCTGTGCTTGAGAAAGTCATACAGATTCTGCTCCAACATCTCAAACACCAGACAGGTGTGACCCTTGTGTTGGAAGCACTCGTAGGAACGCACAAAGTTGTATTCATCTGCATTCTCTGCACTCAGCCGGTTTAGGATACCCACCTAATAATAAACAAACAAATATTTATGTGTAACTGCTGATTCATTTGTGTTTCATAACAGCAAAATGAAAGGGCATAATGATGCTGCATGTCCTGCTGACAACAGGTTCATCTTGGAGTGTTTAATAGGAAGCAACTGGATTTCTTATCTTAAAAATATAAGAAGTCCAGTTGCTTCCTATTAAACACTCCAAGATTAAGATGACCTGGATGACTGAGAACCTTCACGGGCATACTGACAACAGGTTATTTCGCAGTAGTTTCATTTGAAAAAGCTCTATAGATTTCATGACTTGAATTTAGCAAATTAAACTATTAACAATGCAGATAAAATGTAGGTTTGTGATCAGAACCGAACATAGTATGTTTTATCAATAAAATTATGTTTACGTACCTCAATTTGGCCCTGACGAGCGTATGACGGATGATTTTTCAGAATCTTGATAGCCACAATCTCATTGGTGCCCCTCTTCCAACACTTGGCCACTTGTCCGAAAGTGCCTCTTCCCAAAAACTCAAGTACTTCATAGCTACAGGACACGGAGCAGAGGATCTCATGCTGCACAAGCTGATAATCACCTTCACCATTGGAGCTGCTGCTCTTGGTCGTTGGAGCTGAGTGGGGTATTGACTGTCCTGTGCCCCCTCCACCACCACCCGTACGGGTGGAGTAAGTTGCTGCAGGAGCCGAGAGCTCCTCCAGTATCTGAACACTGCCGCATCCGCTCCCACTGCCTTCACTGGCTTCCTCAATCTTTCTCTTCTGTCCATGCCTGTGTCCTCTCGTTTCAGAGGGTATCTCAGCCTGAATGTAGGAAGAAGATGTCGGCTGCTCTGTGAAACGGCGGCTGGATCCACGGGGAAGACTACCAGTGCTATCAGCTGCCCGCACAACCACTTGACCTCTGGAGCCAGGTGCTGCAGGGGGGAAGACCAAAGATGGTGCAAAAGGTGGCACAGCCATGGCCGAAGCGAAGGTGTATGCTGACTGGCCTGCTATAGAGCTATAAGCATCAGTGTTGGACACATCCCAAACATTGCTCTCCACCTTCAGCTTCTTTACGCGGCAAAAGGCACTGGAGGAAATGGAAGGAGGAGAAAAGACCTGCAGCTGGGAGCTCATAGCTGAAAAGAGATTGATTGTAATTAGAGAGGTACAAAAAATATACATCACCTAAAAGATCTTCAAGTATGTATGGTATGAAACAAGTGAGAAGGCACTCAGCACAAATATCTGCCACCTTTCTGAAAGGTGCAATACAAAAAAAAAATACTTGGAATACCACAGGTCTGTGTTTGCTGAAGAAAGGATTTTTTGGTAGGTAATTATATGGTGCAATAAGTTTAAGCATTGTTCTTTGGACTAATACCAATAACAACAATTCCCCAAAAATCCATATATTAAATTTAAGTTATGTCCAGGTTTGAAAATCACAACCAAAAGTTAATCCATTCATGCTTGGGTCGTACTTAAGCCACATGCCAAATTTCATCCAAATTTGTGTACAATATTAAGAATTATGTTGGTAAAAGATACACATATGTAATCACAAAGGCAAAAAAAAAAAAAAATCACAATATAGCTAAGTGCCCAGTTAAAAAGGCGCAATTATTCAATAAATGTAAACTACGTGACAAAACAGCATATTAATTAAATGGACAGGAAGAGGTGCAGACCTCTTGGTGTCAATTTTGGTACCATGGGCCCTCATCATTTTATTAGCTTGCGATCTTGACTTGATATATGAAAAGGTCTGTTTGGTACAATCATGAATAGATATTATATCAGCACGATTTTTAGAGTTTCAGTGAAAATCCAAAGCTTGTGATGCAAAAATTAGAATTTCCATGAATCTCATATCATATTGCATGTTGTTGAAATAATTGAAATTTGTTTTTTGATAATATTTTGCAGCCCTTATTCAAATATATATCCTGTTTATACATATATACTACACAGATACATATTCTATGTATCTATGTCTCTTTATGTTTGGTACAGTCAAACACAACAGTCCACACATTAGGTCACTAATGACCTAACTAAATAACAAACAAGACTAAATAACAAATAGTTCCAGAAACTTTCTGGATAACACTTTTAACAAAATGCAAATGAACCAGGACTGAAGTGGAATTAATGTAATGGACAACTGGGCCAATAATGTAGGTTGATAATCATTTAAAGTTATATTAATGAGTTACTGTTTTAGCTTTTAAAAAAAATTCCAGAATCTGTTCCTCTAGCTTGTTGGCTTTATAGGTAAAATTAACATGTTTGTTTTTTTTCAACAACTGCTCAGACAAAACAATAACTTTCAAGGATTCAGCTAAGCTATGAAAAAAATTCTTGATATTTCAGACACTAAATATGTGACTATATAATGGGCTGATTAACTAATGAGGAGTTGGCTGTAGACCAACACTCATAATCTTCATGAAGGTAAGATATATTATAAGATTTATTACACTCCACAGCAGGTGTTCCTATGAAACTGAATTTAAGATCCAGTAACTTAAACCAACAAATGTGGAAATGATGATGGATGAAAATAAAATAACTTATAAGCCATTAAACTGAACTTATTCTTAGAGTGTAGTAAGTCTTTGAGGTGTGTAGCGATAAAATGTGACAAAGCAGGCTTTTTTTGGGGGCGGATCATGCATTAGTCGGGAAAATCCTATGTAAAATGGAAGATCCTTTATTCCGATTTACTCGTGATGTTATAGTTTTAAAGTAAGTTATGCAAGTCACAGAAAACGGTAGTCTCAAAATAAACGCATGTGATGAGTTTTCTTAATGAATACAAATAGTTAGGGCAACTTGGTGACTAATCTTCTCCCAAATTGCACTGGACACAGACTTCTATCTTTGGTCTATTTATTTTATACTTTATTCTATTTTGTGTATTTTGTACATTGAAAGCAAAGTTGAACGGAAATCAATTTCCTTGTTTGTATGCAATAACTTGGCCCATAAATCTGATTCTGATTCTCTATGGAATTACAGACTGGGATCTACATGTCAATAGGTATATACCTGATAATCTTTTTGAATCTCGATAGAAAAAAACCCCAAAATATTTTGCAGCTATTTCCAGTTAGGAGGAAAAACGCAATAATTTTAGATTTCTAATGAACTGTGTACCTTACAATCAAAGTACTGACAGGATGACCAGTTACGTTAGCAACGATGGGCCACAGTGCTTATCAGGATGTGATAGCCAATACTCAGAAACATGACCAAATCACTGACATAAAACAAAGTTATTCCTACATTTCGCTGTCACTTTATATCACATACCCATCGAACCTTGAAACAGACATATTTTTCGGCTAGAAACAACAAGGTGATACTGGTGTTACCTCGCTAATGCTGCTATACGAACGCGTCAACTTTGTGAAAATATGGCGTTCAACCCCAGAGGCTTAACACCCCCCACCCCCCAAGATAAAGTTCACTGTACGGTTTAATGACATACAATGCACACAAAACAACAAGAAATACAGACACCGCTGTAACATACCGGATTGGGTGTTATTTCAGATCGAAAAACAGGTTCCTTCGAGGTTTAAATCCCACTGCACTCAGCCGGAGCAGCGTTATCCAACTAGGTCCAGTAGCTAAGGTTAGATGCTAGCTAGGCCTGCATTGTTTCTTCAGTCGATGGCGAACCAGGCACCAGGAGGAGCCGTTATAGTGTCGACTTTTCAGAGAGGAGACAGGGGAGTTTCATTGTACTAATGCGTTGAATAATCTAATGCTAAAATTATATACATTTGTTCGTTAAAAATCTAATAATATTCTATCCTATAAGCGGCCGTCTTGAAGCAGTAAAATCCACTTTCACCGTAACAACCGCGTCCTTATATCAGTTGTGAGTCTTATGTCATTTCCGGTTTCCACTGCAATTACCGTGGAATCCGCAGGCGACGCGCACGCAAATTAGCCTGAATTTTGGCAAGATTTAAGCAATAATTGCGACTTCGTAGAGCGAAAACTTAATTCACACCCAAAGCCCATTCACACAAGGTGTATCTTTTGTCGAATGATTTAAACTAAACACACTTGTGGTGGTTTTACTCGAGACGGAGAAAGGTAAGCAACAGTTTTACGGTAAAAAAAAGTCAGTTGTGTGACGTAAGCATTAGTAATTTTTCTCGCAACGACCTGAATATACCGAAAGTGACCTGAAAGTCAGTTCACTTTTAGTATATAATAGTTTGAACAATCTTTTTTTGTTTCAAAAGAAGGTTTCAGTCATTGATGATTTAGGTTTCGACAGGAAGGGGCATAAACCACATCATTGAGTAGGCCAAGGCAAGACAGATATAAACAGATCAAAGAGTGGATTAACTGAATAGACGATAAAATTAAGGGACAATATAGCACTATAACTGTAATTATAAAAAAAGATTAAGAAAAAGTTTAAAGAAAAAGATTTTAAAATAAAAGACTATAAATAATTTTTATCTAAGGATTTTACAGAATTATTTTTGGACAAACAGGCTGTAAACTTGTTGGTAGGCCTTTCTGCACCCAGACCATTAATTAAAATAACTTTCACTGAGAAAAGATCAGCGTAAATAATTCATTTTAAAAAACATACTTTTCAGTCTACAGTTGGCATTGAACAACAGTTTTCTCTTTAATACTGTGCAAGAAATAAACATCAGGCCCAGGACGGAATGTTAAAGTGCAAATTTTCTTTTTATTCTGATTTCGTTTTACAGCAGAAATTATGTAAAGCATTCAGAAGACATTTTCCACATATAAGGGCAATATTCAAAACACTTTGCATGGCCTCAGCAACAAAATATTCTTTTAAAAACATCAACAATTTATTGATGCTTGTGCATGCACGTTTTGTAAAACAAAGTAAAATCTAGGCTACAAAAAAGAGGAATGAAAATACTGAGATAGGCATGGAGAACACAACGGCAGGCAAGGAAATGAGAGGGAGAGAGAGGGAAGACGGGGTGAAAGAAGAGGAAGGCAAGGAGAGGTCTAGCCATAGTTAATCTATAAGGGTCTACCATTCTAGCATGCAATGTGGTGTTTGGCCACGCCCTCTCAAAACAAGGCCTGAAAGGTAATATCATTCATCTCTAAGAGGACTTGTGAGAGCAGAGGCCATCTCTGCGCATGTCTATCAGCTGTCTACTATGGTGTTTTTCTGTCTTTCCTTCTTTTTTTGTTTTTTTTTTTAGCTTGTTCTATTCTACATACTATTTTTTTTTTCTACTTTCACCATCCTCTCCAAAATCATGAACATATTTGATGGATTTTCTTCAGTCTGCGTCGAGTTCCGTGTGTGTTTGTATTCTATGTGTGTTGATAAGTGCAAGCATTTGCCTTTGTGTGCACATAAAGAAATCCCTAGCTCTTTTTTTTTGTTTTGTTTTTGTGACTTAAATTGTGCTGATTTGAGAGGAATGACTGTTTTAGAGGAGGTTCAAGTGGTCCTGTAGCATGAATGCTCCTGATAGTGTTGTCCTGACCGTGGCAGTCTCTCAGCATGATGAAAGCTCAGAAAACATATGAAACACACATCGTAAGGATCTCCCAATTGTAAATCTTTCAATATACTGTCTCTTTCAGTTATTTTCATTTAAGAAAACAAGTTTACACGTGGCCTTTACTTAATCTTGCACCATAAATGAACTGCATGTTTTAGGAATCCAAGAGCTAGTGTATAAATACTCTTGTCACTTTCTATGCATCTGGAATTTAGTTTCCATTCAAAAAAATCCTATAAATATAAGGATTAAGGGGAACCTTTTTGTCATAGAAAAGGTGACGCGAACACAGTTTGGATGAAGCGACCAAGATCACGTTTGTTGCTTCACAGCATGAGACTGGATTGCCAGACGGAGTGTGTCAATCAAGACCATGATTAGAATCGTTAATGAACCACTGGAGCATCCCTAACATACACAAATATGTTCACATAAAGGCGCAAATGTACACAGTCGCCTTTAGTGGCACAACTGCCTGTCAGCCATCATTATACTCCACACACCATCTCCCTGTTCTTCAACCCTGAGTAAAATCTAAGGGAGAGATTTAATTGTTCCCAAAGACATAAGCACAGAGAGAGAGAGTGCGGCACATTTTTCTCCGTCTGGATGTGTACATTAGTGCATGTATGCGTGTACGCATGTGTGCAAATCTGTGTGAGAGTGTGAGTGACAGAAAGACAAAGAAAGGGAATGTGTGTGACAGATATTTTGTCCTCGGTAAACTGTTTGCTGTCATTTAAATGCTGCAAGACCATTTCTGAGGAAAAAAAATCCGAGGCGGGTCCATGCGAGGAAAACACATCTTCCAGCAGACTCGGTGACAGTGCCTATCATAATTAGGCACTGGATTCTAAGGTTTTCTTCTTCTAATAATGCAAAACTGACACACAAGTGGGGCATAAAGTGATACTGTAATTTCTGGTTTGTTTTGTAAAGCAACACACAGCATCAATCAGGCCACGAGCATCCATTCACACAAACCGACAAATTAGGAATTTTCAACTAAGACTCGGATCAAGTCTAACACTGTCAAGTTCACACAATTTAGGAAAATAAACAGGTAACTGGCGTTATTGAGGAGGACATACAATAGATATTTCCTGATATTAGCTTGCACTTTTCTGTTATTGAGCAGGCACTTTCTAAACAGAGCTTTCCAGAAGTCTAAATTGCACGTGGTACAGTAATGGCAGTGACAATGAGAAGAAGAGAAAAGATGAATCAAATGATATGTAAAAAAGTGGGGAGGAGACATTCTGTTTGAGGATGGAAAGCTTTGACTGGAGGCCAGGCTGGATCTGCTGTAGGAATAATTAATGGTCTTGATAAACACTAGTATGTTGCTGAAGCACAACCACATTGTAAAGAATGTAGCGCCCTCTTCCCTTTTTTTTTTTTTTGGATCATCATTCATTGCATTTCATATTAAAACAACCATCATCTTCACCACCATTAGTATTGTCATCATACTTGCATCATCATCATCATCATCTACACGCAAGTCTGCCTTAGACAAACCTCAGAACTTGTAGGTCTACAGTTGAGCTAGAACTAAATCTCTTCTACTATTTATTGTCCGTGTGTGTTGTCTCTGAGGATCTTCACTGTCTTTTGGGTGTTGGCTTCCCCAACATAACATATTGTTAGGCAAAATAGCATTCATAATAATTGGCACTACTGGCAAAAGGGTTTAATTTTTCCTAGCCAAGAAACAAAAGCACAAAGTGTAAATGTCTTGTCTGAAAGATCGTTGTTTCAGCTAACTTTGTTTTTCCCACTTATGATTCTAACATTAGATTTTTCAGTTGCATGCTTTAACAAAATGTTCTTTTCAGTAACACTTATACTGGATATTCTTTTTAAAGTGAAGCAGTTAAAATCCTGTCATAGTCCATAGCCACTAACATGTTCTTTTTGCTGTTTCTTTGTCTTAAATCTCATGCAAATTACTCCGTTTGTAATATCTACATTATTTACAAGCAATACAGCCATCTCGTGTATCCAGGTCTCTGTCTTAAGTTCTCATTATGGGAGTAAAATAATTTATAATCTTAAATACAGTCCTCTTATGAAAAAGTTTCAGGGTCCTCTTATCCCCTTACCTCGTCAGTTTATATACAGGAATATGCAATAGTCCAAAATAAGGATTTGATTGCCCGTATGGGCTAATATGGGGATCAATGCCCTGGATAGGGGCAGGTATAGGACCCATGTCCTGTACAGAGCAAGCATAGAGACTTCTCAGAGTCAAGAAGAAGTCAAGGCAATGGTATGTGACTCTCTCCTCAAAACCACAATTAGGATTTAGAGGTTCACGCGAAGAACAAATCGACAGAGACATTTAACCATTGGAACATGTCATATTTTACCACACAAGGGGGGAAAACCAGTCTCAAGCGAAACCACTCTTGAGCCAATTAAATAAATAATTAGATCCTTAAATAAATAGAGTAAAAAAAGCACCCAAAATAAGTCATTTGTCCTTACACAGTTCACATTACACAGGGCAGGGATAAATTGATGAGGACGTAAGTGAGACACAACTACACATAGAAATACAAAAGAAACAACACTAAAGCAGTTTGGCAAGCATGCAGGAGCCCGTAGCTCAAACACATGCATTGAATTGAACAAACACGGACACACCACGTCAGGCGAGCGAACGCTGCCTCTGAGAACGACTCCATACAAAGTCCATGTAACAAATTAAGACATCGTTGATATGACCCCAACCCTTTTCTAGTAATGCCCCTCTTACATTCAAGTGCAGTTCCTCCCCTTTTGATCGTGGGTGACTGATTAGTAGCCTGTGAGTCAGAGTGGTCGGTGGTATTGTGATATACTGAATCAGCTGAATGACTTGCCACTATAGATCTTCAACATGATGGAGAGGAGGAATAAGCAAAAGCAAAGAAATCTTGCATGCAAATGCAACACAGAAGTGAGTTTTTTGGTTTATGTTTTCTTATTCTTTCATGGATCGCTGCTTGGATACAAAACACAAAGTGTTTCGTATATTTTTCTTCATGTCGAAGTAGCTTTTATCTGGAGCCAACTGCAGCCATCCGGTCGCCGCAATCAACGGCAGGATGTCGCCACTCCCTCGCGTCCTCCCGTCTGGTTTGTCGACTCGCTCTTGCAAAGAAACATACCCATGAAGAGTGCAAAGAATGCCATGAGGTTAATGTGATGGCCTCCCAGTGAAACTGTGGAGGAGGATCAGTGCTGTGGGCAGAGCCAGGTCTTTGGGCTCCACCCAGCAGTCTGCCTGTCTGAGCTGCCATGATGAACACCTATCCTGTCCTCAGTCTGTCTGGGAAGAGTTTTTTCCCCCTCTTGAGGTAAGAGGGGCGATAGAGAGAGTGAGGAGGAAGAAGAAAGGCGGGCAGAAGAGGGGGGTTGGGAAATTGAAAAGGGAAAGAATTTGTCGGGGGTTGCATGAAAGAAAAAAAAAAAAAGATGGGGGGTGGGGGTTATCAGTTTGCTCACAGGCTGAGGGGGCTGTGTGTGGGGCCTGGCGTTGGGCTCTCAGGACCCCTGGCCTTTCTCTGCTCTCTGGCCCTGAAAAACAAACATACAAACACTAAAGAAACACTCAGAGAGGAGTCTTTTTGTGTCCATTACTACGTGTGTTTTCCCCACTTTCATATCCATACTCAGGCTCAGCAACAGGAAATGTTACTAACAATCAACCTGCAATTCCCACACACACACACACACACCCTCTTTTATCCTCTCCACCCATCAAGGCATAAAATAAGAGAGCTGCAGGCCAAGCAAAACACCTAAAGTCCCCCCTGTGATGTCAGTCAGAACATGCCCCCTGAAGACCTTATGCAAGAACTGCTCCTCTATCTATCTGTCAGTCATGCAGGATTATCATTCAGCAGTTCTCGGAGAGAGACACAGATAGAGAGAAAGGGAGCTTAGGAAGGAAGAAGAAGAAGAAGAGAGAGAGGGAAGGATAGTTATCCATTATGTCCTCTCCCCCTGCCTCCACTGACATGCAAACAGGCATCAGCCATCAGGAGAGGGGGAGAGAGAGAGAGAGAGAGAGAGAGAGAGAGAGATAGAGAGGACTCACCCGTTTCAGAGGCCTATGGTCCATCAAGGGGCTTCACAGGAACAGTAAAACAACACCAACTATTAGCACCAGTGTAGTGAGGGCACATGTGGCAGTGGGCTGTAAGGGTATGTGTAGGTAATGTGTACGGTTGTGTGTCCTCAGTTTTGTGTGTGGGGTCATGGGAAGTGTTCCACGCCTCACCTGTGGCGGCAGCGGAGCAGGAACCTCAGGATCTTGCGAGCAGCCTGGTTCTGTTTTTTCGTTAGGAGGCTGCTGTAAGCAAACACACAAGATTAAGAAACAATGCCTACATTATGTCCTCTGTGTGTGTGTGTGTGTGTGTGTGTGTGTGTGTGTGTGTGTGTGTGTGTGTGAGTGAGTGAGTGAGTCAGGGAAGTACCTGAGGGAGTGTCTGTAGGAGCGGTAGTATTGCTGGATGAGGACTGCTGCTTTGCGACTTTGTTGGAACTTTCTCTGCTCATGGAAACTCCGGAAACGACTCTGGATCAGGATGGCTGCCAGGGTCATCCTCTTATAAAGTGCATACTAGACAATAGAACAGTGTGTTGTAAGCTCCTCCATCGGCATCTAAAGTATGTATTTTTTTAATGTTAAATCCAGAATACGCAGGAAATTCGCTTCCAAGCCAATTTAATTGTCATACATACATAATCACGAGATAACATTATGATCATCATGTTAAGTGCTAAGAATCTGCCAAAACAGCACGTGAAAGTTGTGTAAGCGCATTGTAAAGTGATGCTAAGTTTGTGGTCGTAAAAATTTCCCTCTGCGCTCTCAACTCACGACGCATAATAACCTACACCATATTTTCCTTTCTTTTAAGGCTCTATATTTTCATAAAATACATCTTTTGTTGAAAAATTGCTCTAGTATAGAGTCTGTTCGCGAATACTATTCAGCTTGACAAGGCTATACAACAGGTTAAGTAATATCTGATTATTTAGCAAATGACCAGAACATGAAATAAATAATTTGAATGAAATCATAAATTTGTGTTTCTTAAATATCAGGAAACTCTGAAAAATAGCCGTCAGTGATCAGAAAGCACAGAAAGTTAGGAAAAACACCATTTGACACTACTGTATCTTTATAGTTATTGAGTCAAAAACACTGTGCTTCACTGTAGGTATCTATACCACGCTACCAGATAGTTGCAACAACATTTTGAGTGTAGTTTGTGGAGAAAAAGAAGATAATTTATTTGCAATGTTTATTTCATTACTGTTTCATTGCATAGCCTTGTCGAGCTAGCTCAACCAAACTCCATACCGGAGTAGTTTTCAGAAAATGTGTTCAGGGAAATTTTAGAGCCAACAATGATGAAATAGTGCTTAAGATAAAAAATATAAGAATTCCCGTTTTCAGAAATCTCAAATCATTGCATAAATAAATCAAGAAATTTGATAAAACTGACTTGAGTGTCTTCAATACAACTTTTTTATAGCAGCCATTTTGGCAAGAAATAGGGTTAATACTAGTGTTCTCAATGCTACCAATTAAGGTTCCATTCAGCTTGTGTGCTTGTTAGCTCATTGAATATGATCCTTCATCCTAAATGGAACAGAGCCTTAATTTTACACCTGTGTTACATTCCGTTTCATGTCAACATGGCTGCTGTGAAAAGGGTCCATAAAAAGAATTCATCATTTGAACAACTGAAATATGGAGTTGAAAGTTACCAAAAGTCCAAAAAACAACACGGCATGTCATGGCTTTGCATGACCCGTTGAAAAGCCTCAGTATTACTAACTAGTATCACTTTATTATACACAGGTATTACTAGATAGAAGCCACAGAATCCACTTCTAATTTATAAGATAAAACGGCACACAAATCAGTAAGAGTTGTTTTATATTGTTTTAGTTCCAGCTGCGCTGTATTGGTCATTACTCTTACCTGTTTGTATCTCTTATAGCAGCGCTGAATCACTGCTGCAATCTCTTTGCGTTGTTCCTGAATGGGACCCTGAGGTGAGCAACAAGTTAGTTTGAACAACTCATGTCAGTAATTGATGTTTAAACTAAGATAATTTGAAGAAATGACTGAAATATATCTTAGAACAACAAATCTCTGGGGTGAATTTTTCAAAGTGTGTGTAAGGAAAGGCCATGTATACCTTGTGTTTTCTGAGGGAGTGCAGAGCATGCCTGATAGTCTCACACAACTCTCCCTGTTCTGCCTCAGTCATGGCTAGACAAGACGAGTCAGTTTTCAACCTTTCCTCTTTCATAGCTGCACAGAGGAAGGACTTCCAGTCAAAGAGGGAGGAAAGGGCTTGCTTAATTTGAGGACTCTGCTGATCCGCAGGCCCCGAGTTAGAGTTTGGTTTGTGGATAGGAGTTTGGGGCTTGGAGTTTGGAAACCTGGGGAAAGGCAGAGAGCAAAGCAAGGTTTATAGTACGTATTTTTTGACAATTAGTAAATTAGGTCGGGCAGTTGTGGGGAATACATAAATCATCAACTCACCTCTCTAGATCACTGAGGTACCCAGATAGTAATCTGACATCACCGCTGATCCCCACCTTCCCAGAGTCTGTTTCAGTCTCCGGAGCCTCCTGCTTAAGCCTACCAGTTGATGCCTCCAAGATGTGATCAGCCAGCATGGTAATGTCCATCTGAGAAGAACACAGTGCAGGTCAGAATTTAGTGTTTCCCAATAAAAAAAGTTCCTTTTGGTATGTATTTTCATGTCTAGGCTTGCACTAAACTTTATATATGTATTGAGTTGTATGGTCTCTCTTCAGCGGTCTACTCTGTATACACAAAGAGTATTCATGGGACTATTTAAAAAATAAACATTTTTATCCTTATTATCATTTGGCCAAACTCAGTATTCCATGTGCTGAAAGTAAATGTATTTCTGCAATGAAATGTACTGAGTACATTGAGTTTATGCCTGACATGTGAAATGTGCAACATGAATGAAGCTGATTTGACTTGACATGTTCTTAAGATAATATAATATAAAGTAAGATAAAGCTTCATTTGTCCCACAGCGGGGAAATTTTCACTTTAGCAGTAACCTAGATAGCATGTGAAATGCTGATCTTCGTCACTTATCTGTACCCAGTTTAAGATTGACACATCACAGCTTTATGTTTTGGTTAAGGAAGAGGATAAAAAAAACACATACTATCTGCTCCTCCTACCTGTAGGTCCTCTGTGTTATCCTGATAGGTCAGCAGCTCAGCCTCCTCCCCCCTGTCAGACAGCAAACTCTGGCGCAGGTGAACAGCCATTCGTTCTTTTCCTAGAATCCTCCTTGCTAGGCTCCGTTGCCCCAGAGTCTGTCTCAAATTCCACCTGGTGCCCCCTCCAGATCTCCCTATCCTGGCCTGCAGGTGGGAGAATGGAGCGTTGGGGAGCTGAAGTCGGTTCAGGCTGGCGCTGGCAGGAGGTGTGTTTGGACCGCTGAGGTTGGAAGGTTGGGTTTGTAGGGTGTTGGGTTGAAGAGAGCGTTTAGGGTTAGGAGCCAGGGACGAGCTCAGGAGGGAGTTGAGGGTGGTTGTTTCAGGGGTAGAGTTAGCCAGCTGTTGCTGGGTGTCTGGGGATTGTTTGAGTCTCTTAGCTGGGGGTGGGCCTCCCTGTTCTCCCTGGGTTCCCTGCTGGGCTCTGTGTCCTGACTGGATCCAGTTCTGGTTCTGGGTGTCAGGCTGGTTCTCTGCCCTGGCTCTCTTCGGCTCTGAGGAAACAGTGATAATGCAAATGAGAGCGAATCTAATAATAATTCACACTGACCCATTTCATGATTGAAAACCTTACTTTACTTAGGGTCAATCAGCCCCAAATAAAACTACCTAAAAATAGCTAGCATTTTTAAAGGAATAATTCAACACTTTCTCTCTAAAACCAGCAAATGGTTAATTAAGCTTAGCATAAAGACTGGAAACAGAGGAGTCTCTGAAGGAAACAGTATTGATAAATATCAATATTTAACACTTTATTCCTTATTTGTTTATTCTGTACAAACCCCAAATCCTAAAAACATCAAGTTATTTTCGGACCGGACTTATTTTACTGTATGTGTCAGGTAAATTCAGATTAGCATATCTTCCCACCTGAGTTAATTTTTGGGTTTGGGTTGTTGTTCATTCCGCTGGTCTGTGTAGCTCCTCTCCACCTGTCCATCCAGGCGTCTGTAAGCTGGCCTTGAGCTTGAAGAGATTGTTGCAGCTGCTCTAAGAGCTCAGCCAATCGTGTGTGGCCCCGAGATCGGGCGATATTGAGCGGCAAGCGGCCCAGCGAATCAGGAATAGCCAGAGCTCTTGGGTCCCATTGGTAAAGCACCAGTGCTGCCTCAGTATGACCTAGAGCGCATGCCCACATCTGAGAAAAAACAAGGGAATACACAGATCATACACAGGCATGGAGAGAACAAAGCACACACACACGCAAAACACCATTCAGAAATATTGATCACGCACCAGTGGAGTGCAGGAGAAGTGGTCTACATTAAGTGGATCCACCTCCAGCTCCAGGTCAATACTGTCGGCATGCTTTGTGCTGCAGAGACAGTAAGAGTGAGATAAACAGGCATTGTTTAGGGATTTACAATGGCGTTTTATGTGTGTGTACTACTCACCGCCAGCGAATGAGAGTCTGGATGAGCCCTGCATAGCCCTGAGCTGCAGCCAGGTGCAACAAGGTCATTCCTCTGGAGTTCTTACTGTGGACGAGCTGTGTAGACGAAGCCCAGCACGGCTGGGACATCATCTTCTCACACACAACTACTACACGACCCTCGAATGAACCCTGATCAGGAGAAACCTGAGAGAAGAAAGACAGAAAAAGTGACTCTCCGAGTTTCTCTGGGTTGTATCTACAGAATCTGCATGTCAAAAATGCTTTCCAATGTCACGAATGATGGGTTTACCATGAAAGACCTGTGTGTTGCAACACAACACAGAGCCTCATTCAGAACTAGGGGTTAGTTTACTGTAACATGCTTAGGCTGGTATAACATGAGAGAATGAACATTTTAATTACAGCATTGTGGGGATTTTTATACACTGAATCACTTAAACATGAGGTCAGAAAATAGAATAACGTCTGTAGAAAACATCTCTGACTCTGAAGCTGGTGGTGCTTTTGTTCTTCATTGCATTGTTTGAACAGGTGTTTTTATTACTGAATAAAATAGTGTTCTATTGTATTCCTGCCCGGGTTCCAGCAATTGTTAATTCAGAAACTTAAATCATTAAACTAAAATCATCATGACTATCAAAGACGGTGACTCAACATTTCTGAAATGTGTCTTCTGTATCGTGTTGTTTACCTGCACTCCTCCCTTCCTGATTATATCGCTGAAAAAGAACATTTCACCCATTCAGAATCACTTTTTTCCTGAATTACTTGAGACTGCTGATCAGTGGCTCCTCCTCCTTCCATTCCGCTGCCCTTGGTTGCCATGGTTTCTGAGCTGGGGTTCTGATTAGTTATCTCAGCCATCCTTTGTTCCATCTGCTCGAGACGCTCCAAGATGGACATCCTAAACTGGGTATCTGTAAAAATGAAGGACGGACACAGCTGTAAGCATTGTTTCATTTGTTTTGCTTTTAAGTAAATTAAACATTTTGTTTTAGTAAATCCTACTTAGAGAAGCTTAGAGAGAGTCTACCAAAATCTCAAAAGCTATTAAAACCACTGATCTACAATGGGACCTTTAGAACCAAGATAGTAATGTGCTTTTATGAGTACGTGAAAGAGAAGACATCTCATAACAATTGCAGTTTTGTGTGTCTGTGGCATGGCTGTGCGTGATTGTGGTCTGTTGTTCCTGTGTTGCTGCAGTTTTGCTGCAGTGCCTCTATTTTCCCTGCTTTGGTTTCTCTCCTATTTTTCTGTCTGCTGCCTGCAGCTCACAAGCCAAACTCAACAGGTGGAGCTGCGTGACACAGGAGCTCAGGCTCCTCCCCTCACCACTATGACAGTCAGGACAAGAGCAAAGCTCTCTGGAAATTCAGCTTCTTTAAATACAAAAAAAAACAACAACACATCACTATTACAGCTGCCAAAACATTAGACACAGCTGTCTAAGAGTACAGAATCTTTCAACTCAAAAACTAAGCAAGAAAAAAAAAAGGAAAAGAAATGAATGAAAATACTGAAATTGACTGCAACGAAGACATTTTATGACAGTAATTACAATGATAAAGTTGACAAACGTATTTATTGGCAATTCGTATGAAAGTGTCACTTAATTAACCTCCTCAACTGAGAAGTGAATCATTTGATTTGAATTTGATTTGAAGTACTGGATATCCATGGTGACCCCCAATAATAAGAATAATTAACTCTTTTTAATACTAATCAAATCAATGCTGCTGATTTTGCATCTCTATCTGCACGGACAGCTTTTTATCATTTTTTTTTAACTCACATATTATTGTCAAAATAATTTGAATACTAGTGCATCTGAAAATTTGAATATTGTCATTTTTCATCAGTTATTCAAAAAAGTTACTATACGATACATTATGACTTGTCACACGTAAACCAAGATGTCTCAAGCGCTTCGACATTACAATATCAACAACAACAACAATCATAAAAGGTTATCGTCATCATGGGTTAGGTCCGTAAGTATTTGGACAGTTACACATTTTGCATTGAAAATCCATTGTTGTGGTGTACAAAAATCGCGCTTCTGTTGGAACACTTAAAGACCTGAGTGCCAAACAAAAAAAGGCCCGAAACACTTCACTCCACATGCAATACACAATTTTATCGAGTCTTTCCAAGATATACTAATTTTTGGAGATGCATTTGTGTATTTTTTTTTTTTTTTCACACATATTCTGTTCTTTACTCAAAGGTTATATGGAAAACAATTGATCAGACAGCAGTAAACAATAAGACTGTTAATAGACAGTGTGTTGTGGCTTTGGGCGATCAGCACCACATGTCTGTGCCTCCTGGCTGGTTACCATCAGGCCTTCTCAGGAGCGACATCGGCATCAGTGGTCGTGACTGGCGGCGCTGTCCCCTCCTGGCGGTGCTGAAACGGAACAGGTCCACCGACGAGGCTGAACGTCCACGACACACACGACGTGCAAACAGCGTGAGGACCTGTAGCATTTCTCACTGTTCAAAGCCAACAAAGTCTGCGCCACCACATGTACCCAAAACATCGACACTCACACGTGGAATGCGGAGCTGAGGATTTTCAGCTATGAAGTCAAATAAGGAGACAACGGGCGGATGCGTTTGTCTACAGCAGCATGACAATTGAACGTAACCCAGCTTGAGAACAACACACAGACCTGGACGCCAGTGAAAACGCGCGTTTTGGACGTGCGGGGAGTGGAACGGCGAACGGAGGCTCTCTTTGTTCCCGCGCCTTGCTCGACCTCACGAGGTTGAAGTGCGCGACGTTTCTTCCGAGCGAAGAAAACACAGCTGCCAGTGAGTACGGGGAGAGAGAGGGAGGGAGAGGGGGAGAGATGGGGAGAGATGGGGAGAGAGAGGGGGAGACGGAGAGAGAGAGAGGGGGGCAGTCTCCACGTTGTGTCTGGCGGAGCAGACGCGCTTCAAATCGGCCCGCCACACTCGGAGCTGCGGGACGTTCGGTCGTCATCGGTACAATCATACACTCAGCTGGAACAATGACATGTGCTCACGTCGTGTGCTGATCTGTTATCTCTGTGTCTGTTTTCTGTCAGGCGGCATCCGGGGCCAAACAACGGACATGAGCGACAACAAGCAAAGCGCGCACGTCCACGTCGCGCTATCAGCCAAAGTGTAAGGCAAGAAGATCCTAAATATAGCGTCGGTCTGTGGGGCCGCATGGCACACTGTCTGTGCCGTCCAGCATTTTCCCTGTCGAGCAGAGATCGTGCCAGCGATGTCCTTGCCCTTCACTCCAGCCAACAGCCAGCCTGCTGTGACCGCATTGCCGCATTGCGCAACGCGGAGACGGGGGCGAACAGAGAGTAACCCAGGACAAGCCTGGCGAGGATTCCCGTGGTTCCCAGCTGCAGATATATTTGCACACACAAGCTGACACCCCTGGTGCTGTGCAAACAACACCGCCCCTCTCCCCCGGAGCTGACACAAACAACATTTAACTGTCCTCTAATATCTTTCAGCATGTGTTTAATTCAAAGTTTAATTCAAAAGAACATTTTCAGTTCTCACAAATCAATGTGATTGAACTGATTTTTCCTCTGTAAGCAAATTCTCACGGTGAACTTATTATAAATGGCTGTGATCTAACTGGGACCATCAAGACAAACACTCAAAACGACAGGTGCGGGTATATGAATTCCTTCCCTTCAATTAACCTGCATGAAGGCTCATTGGACAGACACAGAAGGACAGAAATCAACATGTGAGTGCATCTGTGCCTGAAAACATATTGTAACATGACAACCACCGACACTTACATCGACTGGTCTCAGCTCATCAAAAATGGGAGAGAGCTAGACATGAAGGCCATACGCAAAGTTAAAATGGGATGCAAGAAATAAGAAAAGACGACATTTGTATGGCCTACATGATACAGTATTTTAAAAATAATAAATTGCACACGCTTAGAAGTCCGTATAAACGGATATATGCAACACTCCAGTCTCACCGCGATTCTATTTTTATGATGATCAGCAGCAAATATAAAAGCGTGCACCTGGGCATCCCTATGTACTCAAAGAAGCATGAATGTGCTCACCATCGAGGGACAGCCAGTCGTGCTGAGAGGACGGCAGGGCAGGAAGGTCACGAGCCTTGTATTCAAACACCACAGAGGAAGAGATGACCTCGCCACCCATAGCTACCTGCAGCATCACCAGTCCTGTGTCGTGGGCTGGAAACATGCAAGAACTCAGTATAAACTGTGTAGGGAGGCAGATCTCCTGTCGAAGGGTGATTTCAGCCCGGTGTGTTAGTAGTTCCATGCCATCGATATCCTCTTTTGTGTGGCTATTAGCTTCGCAGTTAGCCCCCTGATCTCTGCAGCAGGATGTGACTCACATCTTAATAACTATACACTTTAAACGCATTTCCAAGCAGCACTGTTCTCACTCTCCTCACTATGTGTCTTCCGCACAGCGTCCTTCCCCACAATGCTCTGTACAGCCACCACTGCTGTTCTTTGTGTGACAAGGAATTATTCAGATTTTTCTTATTCTTGAAACACAATTAAGTGATGATTTTTACTATGTATGAGAACATTTAGGAGTATGTGCAGACAGAGGTGTGTTACCTGGGCAGTAGCAGCGCAGCACCCCAGGCTGGATCAGGGCAGCGGGGACGCTGATGTGGTCAAAGAGACAGCTGTACTCGCTGCTCGACTCCAACCACGGACCTGTGATCAGCACCTTCACACCACCCTGCAGCACACAAACAGAGGCCTCAGTCTCATCTCACACACTCGCAAAGATCGATGACTGCACGTATACTACATTGTCATGTTATAACCAGTGTATCATACGTGTTATAAATAACTTTTTTTCCTCCAAAATTGCCGAAAGTTTGAATATACAACAATGATAAACGTGGACTTCCCCCAGTGTTTGGTTAAATATTCTTCTTGGCATTTGTAGAGATCCTTATCTCTAAGTATGCCACTAAACCTTCAGAGGTGCTGTAAAAACAATCTAGCCATTTAATTTAAATCTAAAACGTTAGTGTGTGAGCTGCCTCAAAGTTCAGGAAATTTAAAAAGCTCAGGTAACATTTCAAATGAACTCAAATTAAATTTAACTTAACTTGTATTTTCCAATTCTGAGAACTTTAAATTTTAAAGCAGCCCGGACACTAATTTTTTGAAGTTTACAATCAGAAAACTGAAAACTTGTTTTTCAAGAAACTCAAAAGTGTGGAAAAGTCATCATGGTGTAATACTGATTATGCTGTAGAAAAAATGCTGAATAAAATTAGCTAAATATATGGACATGCAATGGGACAAGAAAATTCCCTGAATATATCAAAATATGGCAGCAACCAATTCGCGGTGGACTAGAGCTCCCTTGTTTTAAATTTTTATTCCTGGGCCGCTGACATAAGGACTGTTGCACTGGAAGGAGTCCCACTTCCCTATTCTGTAAGTCCTGCTTTGTTCAGAGCTCCTTCTCTCTCAACCCATTTTCAGGTGCACTCAAAAAACTCTATTCGTGCTTCTATAGTGGGAAATCACGTATTTACACCATTAATTATAAACCTTTAGATGTTTTATTAATTGGCTTTGAAGAAAAAATCATATTCTACAAGAGCCCAGAGATGTTGTGGTGTATAGAAACCATTTATTACCAATACAGAAGAAATAAATCTCACTGATATTGGGGTCTATTGGTTTAATTCTGCTTTTTGAATTAAATTGAACCTTTAATTTGTTTATTTTACATGCAATTGCTTAACATGATGTGATAAAAGAATGACTATAAAAGCTACACTAGAGAACATTAGATGATTCATTTTTCAACATTTATTATCAATAATTGTATCAACTACCTTCATCAAGTCACTGTGTTTTTGAAAAAAATGAGGTGTGTCTGAAATAATGGAACTGCTACATGGGTAAATTAATGTAGCCACACAGGAGAATCTGTGTAATATTGAAATTCTATAGAAGTTCAATCAGCAAAGTCTCAGATATTCTGAGTCCTTAATAACCAAACAGCCAGGCTGGTGGCCTTAGTACAAATTGAGCTTTCAGTGTTTAAAGCACGTAGAAACTGTATATCGTCAATCATGAGATGGAAGGACTTTCCTGTAGGGAACAATGATGAATAAATAATGAATGATAATCGCGTTAGGTTTACTAACCTCTGGATAAGACCACTCCGGGGAGTAGTCTGTCACACCAAACAGCCTCCCAGTCTCCTGGAGCAGTCCCAGAGCTCCCTGCTCCACCTCCGAGCCCTGCAGGTGGCCCGGTCCCGCGCCCTGCTCCTCTCCTGTTGCCCCCTCCTGGGGTATGAGCACCCCAGTGACAGCTGCACCCACCCCACCTCCAGACCCTTCAACTGAGATGAAATCATTGATGAGATCAGAGAACTGGCTCCCGAATGAAGCCTCAAAGCCTTCTAGACTGATTGCCCCTCCTGCCTCTGCTGTTGAAGCTGACACCCCTCCACCTTGCTGAGGGAGAGGAGAGCTGTACAGCGCCCCCTCCATACTTGCACCAGCAGCTATAGACTGAGGACTGGCCACCACGGAATTGCTGGTCCCTGATAGACCGACACCATTACAGAGAATCTCACTTTCCCCTCCTCCTCCTCCCCCACCTCCTCCAGCACCGCCACCGCCACCTCCCCCTCCCCCGACCTCCTCTCCTCCTCCATTGTCATCTGTGGGTTGCAAGTAGTGCTCTGTGTCAACACCCGTGTAGGCTTCATGAGGATCCCCAGGCTTGAGTAGCATCTCGCCTCCATTCTCAGAGGCCTTGTCTAAGCCCCTGACCTCTCGGTGCCTCCTGCTGCCTGCCTGGTCAACGGTGGTCTCCTGTGGTATTATAGGAAAAGAGCACACCACTGCTCCTTGTCCATTTCTTCCACACAGACCTTGCTGCTCTGGGCATGCTTGGTGAAGGTGCGTATGTGGTTCTCCATTGGTGACCGGAGAGTCTGTTGGCACCGTAGGCAGGCCTATATAAGCCTGGGCGTCGCCTGATTCTTGGGCTGGCTCAGCACCATTGGTCTGCAGCTGGGAGGGCTGGCTTGTCTGGGGAGAAGACTGCAAGAAGAGGCTGGGAGATGGGTGGTGGCCAGGTTGGGTCAGACTCGGGACACAGGCTGATGACATGACAGCACTGAAGTCCATCTGCTCCAGGGTGGTGCTGGGGCTGAGGCCGGTCCCTTCTCCCACATAGCCACTCTGAGTGGCCAGCGGCTGCTCCAGGGGTGTAGTTTCAGTCTTGATGTTGTTGACAATAGTTGGGTTGTAGACAAAGCCATTTGAGGAACAGTGGAGTCCTCCATCATCACCGTTACACCCATCAGCCTTCCCTCCACCTCCTCCATATGTCTGGCCCTGTTTTGGATTGTTGAGGAAACAATCGGGGTCAAAGGTCATGGTGGTCTCAGGAAGGCTGACTCCTCCACCAGAGTCTAAAGAACTGGAGAGAACCAACTCCCCTCCCTCACCTAAGCCCACGCCACCAGGAAAGGACGCAAACCTCTGGTTTTCAGGGGCGACAGCCAACAGGATGCCAGCAGCGTTGCTCTCATGGGAGGATGCCAACAAGTGGGTGTGGCCAGCGGAGTAAACTGAATCTCCAGTCAGCGTGGTGACCTCAGACATAAACACAGCTGTGCTCTGTGACAAGCCAGCCCCAATAGCAAGTGCGGGACTATCTGCCATGTCGCTGGTGATTGACAACGGTGAGCTCTGTGTCGTGTCAGGGACCTCCACCTGGTTGGTGGACGTAGATGAGGACACCTCCATGCTGCTCTGTGGGAGTAGGGAGGGTTTGGTTATCCTGCCATTCCTCCTCTCTCCTCCGCCCGCTCTGCTCCGGCCCCCTCCTGGACTGGGTTCTGTCTGGCCCTCTGACACATCGCTGTTTTGGACCTCCGTGCCATCTGCCTCCTCAGTTCGCTGACCTGCCGCTACACCTGTACCCACTGTGGCTCCAGCCCCTGCTGCTGCCCCTGACTCCTGCTTGGATGAGATGATGCGCTGCTTGACACTGGAACATTTCTGATGCAGGCTGCTTCCAGCACCTGGCAAAAAATACATTTAAACAAAGAAAACAGTATTTAACACAACTTGTACAGTTTTCGTTTATCTGGCATACTACACTTTCTTGACAGTGGGGAATGGCGCCCTCCAGTGTTCAAAATGTGCAACCAAACTGTGATTGACCATGAACGCTCCGATGACGCTGCTTAAGATGCTTGGGTGTTTTAAAAATTTAGATTACACTTTAAAATGTGCAAGACGTTTAAATTCTAACATCTACGGATTTTCTTGTTTTTTATTTACATACTGAAATAACAAATGCATGACACTTAAAGTGTCAGAAACTAATAACCAATAAAAAAAAAAAAACCTACAACCACATTTGAAGGACAAAGTCATTAATCATAGGGAAAGCATTAGAAAAAATAGAAAGCAAAAAGCTATTTTGTGTTAGCAAATTAGCGCAGGCAGAGCAAAAGGAAACATGCGTCAATCAGGAGCATGAGAAGTAAGGTACTCCTTAAGTCAGCATGCTCCTTAGTTGTGGTATCCTGTCCTTAATTATCCTTCTAAACCAGATCAAAAGACGGGTGAGATGAGGTAAGGGTGTGTGTGTGTGTGTGTGTGTGTGTGTGTGTGTGTGTGTGTGTGTGTGCGTGTATTAGTGTGTGTACTGGAGTTATCTACTCCCTGATGCTCATTTATGAATTATACATGCTGGATATTTCGGGAACCTCTGTCTTCCTTCCCTCGATCCCTCCCTTTCTTGGATTGAAATGGAAATCTACCTCTAGGTGGCAGCATGGGGCTGACTGAACTATTACAACCAAAAATCTAAATCTGGGTACATTCTGGCTGAAAGATATGTATGTTATGCCTGCCTCTACATAAGATGACAGCACCATTATCAAGTGCTGTCATCACCATGAAAGGATGGACATGTTGTTTGAAGCTTCATTCATCCAAATTTAAATTCAAACAAGTCCACTGTTAATGACTGAACGCACCTTTTGGCAGGTCCACTTGTTTTTTTAACTTAGAGTTATACCTTCAGCGACATATTAATAAGATGTTTGAGCTAAATTATTAACACAACCAAGATTAGATCATCTTCCTTGTGTCAAGCAAGAAATTTTAATATCATCTCTGCTGAACTACTGAAATGACCTGTTGTTTCACTCGATAAGGAACTGCACAGCTCCAGACCATGCCCCGTTCCGCTGCTGAGCTGTGTACAAAGCACAGCTTGTCTGTGAACCAAATTACCTGGGGTTTCGATTTACTACCCTGGTTTCCTACAAATTAATTTTGTTGCTTTGCTTCATCACTGTTTTCATCATTACTGCTCCTAGACAAGTAGTGCTGTTGTTGACCTAAGATGACTCACAGCCCCAGGTTTAGCAAAAGTGTAAGGGGCTGAAACATGAAAGCTTGAGTGTAGGAGGGGGTGCTCAAATGACGGTAAAGCAAACTCACACATGGGCTTGAGTTGTCCAATAAGCTCCTCCTTGCTCCACTTGGCCCACTCCTTCCTGTCTGTGTTGATGGAGCAGAGTACAGGACCGCATGGCTTCCCGCTATCGTCCACTGCCGGTACATTCAGGTAGTGCACCAGCACGATGTCTGGGTTCTACAGTGGCACACGAAAACCGCACAAACCCAAATGCACATGGATTTAGCTGAACGTGGCCTTTAGTCATTAATTCATCGTCATGTTCTTAAGGGTATCTGGGGAGTGAGAGAATCAAATTACAGAGTCTATTTACAGAGCGAGTGGAGGGAAGGAAAACAGAGAAGGAAAGTGGGTAAGAATGCAGGAGGTCACGGAGGAGGTTGGACATTGCGTGTCCGATAAGATTCTCTCACCTGCCCATAAAAGATTTAACAGTTCAAGCCCACTCGTCACTCTCTCTGACCCTGCAGAGAATGTGGAAACGTCTACACGTGTGTTTGTGTGTGTGTGTGTGTAATATACTGTATATATAGAGAAAATGAGAGAGAGTAGCTTTCACTATACAGCTGGCCACCAGCAGACCTATGGAATTTCCACCACATGAATGATTCAACAGGTGGGTTCATGTCCATCCCTGTTTATGTGTGTGTGTGTGTGTGTGTGAGTGTCGTGTGTGAAAGAGAGAAGCAAGTGAGGGAGAGAGCGGGAGAAGCTCCTCTTGATGAAAGATTCAGTAGACAGACTTAGGTGAGTGGGAGGACCTGCTGAGGTGGAACACTTTTCTCTCCAAAAGAGGATGGCACAGTAGGCTGATACAGCACCACACTGTGCACCGCAACAGCACTCACAGATTGATTTATGATCATATTCACCAATGTGTTGGGATATCTGCGCAATGAGCAGAAAATGGCACTTTATAGATAAGGCAAGTAGAATTTCCCTTTATATTTTCAGTCTGCAGGAGTCGAACTAGAGGTATGCCGAATAAAGAAAATAAATTGGGTTAGGGCACATTCAATTTACAGCCAGTGGCTGAAATGTCCTTGTGAATTTCAGGTGACAAATTATGCAGTGAATTCTGGCAGAGAATATATAAATATGTATACATTTCCATATTTTAAATGAACATCACCGGGTATTCATTATTTCCTTTAAAATGAAAAGGGGGACGAAGTGAGGGGCAGTGTGAACGTATGCAGGCATGTTTAAGATTGATCATGTAACTGGTCGCCTGAAAATGTCCTGGTGATCAACTCTTGCATGTCTAATAAAGAGGGAGACATGTGCGTGAGAGAGACTGCTGCTTTCTACTGCATTTCATATGAGTGAGTCCAACATCTCTATAAAAAACAGCATGCTTTTACACGCACCTGTGAATGTGTGTGCTGGTGTGAGCACGATGTATGTTGTTTGTAGCTCCG
>KV751353.1:580111-607070 GCA_001698575.1 Mola mola
CACACACACGCACGCACACTCACGCACAGACGCTGCCTTGAGACTGGATCGATACCCCTCTCTGTTCTGCTGAAGGAGGCATTGACATCATTCCTGGCCAGGGGCCAAACACACTCTTATCCTTCAGAAAGGGAGAGAGGGAGACAGAGAGAGCAAGGGAGGCAGGGGCAGGAGCAGGGCGAGGAAGGGGGACGCTGCTCGCTCTCAGGTAACACACTGGCCTATAGCTTCAGGATGTGTGCGCCTCTTACCTCTACTCCCTGAACTTTGAGCTTCATATGATCCTCTCGGGTGGTCTTCCCATCTTTCCTTTTCTTCCAGCAGTAGCCATCCTTCCTGTACTTCACCTTCTTACGGTTGTAGAGGATCATGGAGCCATTCTGAGGCCTGAGGCAAGACAGACAGACGTACAAAGAGCGTCATTACGCAGATTTTAAGTTCAGGGAGCTTGGAAACAAATTCTCGGAAACAAACTGGCAGCAGAAAATACCTTCTTACATCAAACTTATCAAAAAACACCAGCTGAATCAAGCAGAAACACGCTCTTGGTTTACATGATAATGGAAGTAAAGTTAGCTGATCCCATCCCGCCCCTCCCCACTTATACGCAGCCTCACACTCGTACGTGTTAATATTTTAGCATGGTGATTTATCTGCACAGCAGGAACATTGCCCTCTAAGCTCTCATTCTATAAAACCCTGGTGGGATACTCGCATACACACACACACGCGCGGGGGAACCATACGTGTAGAAAGACAAGAGATGCTACAGCGATATCAGAGATGGCAGGACCTACTGCGGTGTGTTCTCTGGGCTCAATGTCAAACCTGCTGCTCAGCAATCAATCATTGCACTTCTAAAACATTACGGACAGCTTTTTTCTCTGCGTTTGTGTGTAGGTGGGGGAAAGATGCCTCTCTGCCTTATCTCATGACAACAGAAAGAGAACAGGCCCGTTAACAATCAATAAACACATACTCACAAGTGCTCTCGCTCTCACACACACACACACACACACACACACACACACACACACACTTACACATCTCCCCTCTATTTTCCCCTGTCTCCTCTGTTCGATCAACTTCCAGTCTTTACCCCTCTTATCATAGTATCTCTTAATTTTCTCCTTTGCAGTCCCTCCATTCTCCTCTCCTCTGCCGCCCCCATCAAGAATTTGATGTAGACGCATCTATATGGACTCAGATGATTGCAATTGACTCATAACACTGTGTGTGGTGAAATTGAATTTATTTGAGCAGATTTTCTTTGACACCTTAAATCTGCTCTGTTTTGGGGTGAGCCTGCCAGTTTCCCAGCGGAGTGGAGACCCCCACCCTCCGATCCAAGCCGAGTTTAGTCTCCGTCTCGAGCAGTGTGAGTCATCTCGGAGCTGCTGATTCTAATTATGTTATGGAGAAGATGGATGGGATCAGATGTGTGTGCCCGCGTGTGTGGGCGGGAAATACGTGCGCGTTCGCGCCGCGCACACACGGACGATGCCCGTGCTCCTCGCAAGCCTTCCAATTCAAGCAGACATAAATACTATTGATTGTAACTGGTCTGTGATGTGTAGGATATAAAAAGCTTTTCCACTGTTCCACGGTGTAGCAGAGCGACAACAGAGAAGGCAAAGGGGAGGAGAGGGAGAGAAAAAAAACGAGGAGATAAAGAGACAGAGTGGGCAAGTGAGTGAGTCCAGTAAAGGGAGGAGAGAAGGAAGAGGAGGAGGAGCAGATGAGAAAAGTGAGACGAGAGGAGATACTAGGCATTACTTTGAACTGATTAAGTATTTCTGTGAGGGGAGAATTGAAGGTCATTGATTGTTATCATAATGTCGCCCCCCGGCAAGTGTATAAATGTTAGTGTATACGTATCAAAATCACACATACACATGTCCACACAGCCACGCATAAATGTCACTGGCTCCGTTAGCGGAGCTCTTTTCCATCTGATGGGATTAGGTGTAATCTGTTCTAATCATGCCTCGTGTCATGTGTAAATGGGATTATATCTAACTGCTGTTCAATAACACCGATATGACTGCTGCTGTTGCTGCTGCTGGTGGGAGGCTCGGGCTATACGGCAGCGCAACCAATCAATGAGAAATCCATCCCCAACATAAACTGCACTGCTGGCCTCAGGCTGCTCCTGAGAAGAGTCCTTCAGAGCGCACAATGGGAGTGCACAGGCATCACCCTGGGCTTTCAGCGGCATCAGTAATGAGAAACAGGGCCACGGGGTGACCTCTTCACTCACTTTACTTTTTATTTTTTCTCCCACCACCCCCACTTCGTTCTTTCACTTTTTTAATCACAGCTACATCTGTATTAACTAAAGCAAATGTCAATAAGGTGATTTATCAATAATTCAAGTTGCCCTTTTGCTTCATTTCTCATGTTGCTCTTTCTCTCCTTCCTGCATTTCTTCCTGACTATAACCTCTCCCTGCTCCAGGAAAAGAGCAACCGCGGATCGATGAATATTCAGTTCTGGCATGTGAATCCCTGTTCACACCCAATCTTCTATAGACACACACACACCCTCCCTGTAACCGACCCCCCCTTACCATCCTATGTCTGAATTATACATTACTTATCCTAATACATTTACATTCATTAATACTCCATTTCCAGCTGACTAGGTACTTTACAGTCTGGCCATGTTCTGGAACGTTTTCTACATGTAGAATAGGCTGTCAGCTGGACCCTTTGGAGACAGTCGACATACATCAGTAATGTTTTAATCAAACACAGGCACTCAGTCGTTGGGATTAAACCAACACGAGCCACTGGCTGGTTGAGTGTGTTTAGCGTGTGTCTGTAACCTCTGCATTTCCTCACCTGGTTTTTGGCGATGTCGTCAGCCACTCATCATGTTTCTCAAAAGTGATGAGATATGCAGCAATCTCCTAGAGAGACAAAGACAAGATGGAAAGGTTATACCGGTGCATGTGCATGAGTGTATGAGCGTGTGAGTGGGAGAGAGATAAAACATAACAGGTATTTCCAGATGACCTGCTGATGCCCACAGAGAGTGTGTCACTATCTGATTGACACGGTGAGGTCTGGCTGGCTGATTGGTCACAGAGAATCCAGTCAGGAGATTGATATAGAAGACAGACCCCGCGGGCCAACAACCAATCATGCTCACCGACACACTGATGTCTCCCTCCACTGGGGAGGAAAAACTATCTCCTAAATACACTCAAACATACACACACACTGGGGGTGCACAGAGCCGTACACTAGCTGAGAGAGTGTGCTGATAGGAAAAAAAGTTTTCTTGTACTTTGCAGTTTCATAGTTTTCCGTCAGATAAAGCCTGCCCCTAACTTGATTCCTAATTCGTCCTCAGGCTCTGTTTTATCTCCTCGGCTCTCTTCTTCACACTAGTTCTATTGTTCTTCCACACTCACATGAATCCATTAAGGGAAAAAAGAAGAAATCGTACAGGTGCATTCTACAGAGAGTGAGGCAAAACAGAATGTCTACACGCACAGGCGGAGATACAGAGATGTAGCCAAAAGAAACTGTTGTTTATACCTCTAACTTTTTTCTATCTTTATCATTTATCTTTTTCTTTTTTTGTTGCTTACACAAAGTCAACTTTTTCCCTTTGCTCTGTGAACTCTCTCACTCCCTGGCTTCCTCCTTTAAACACCATTCTGGTTTTTCCTATATCTGACTCCCATCTCAGCCACTTGTTGTAAACGACAATGAAGTGTAAATTGTTCTCTTAAGGTAATCAGTGTTTGAGATTTGGCACAAAGCTATAGTGAAGAACACATCAATACATCAACACTCCTGCATCTGCCCCCTCGAATCAACAGCCTCCTCTCCAGACCTCCTCTTCCACTCTGTTTCCTTCTGTGTGTATGTGTCCATGAGTGTGCCTTTAGGTATTTGCCCCAGTTTGGCATGAGAGCACTCTAGCTCCGCACCGATCAGACGAGACGAGGACAAAAGGGGGAGAGACGGGAAGAGAGGCAGGGCAGGACGAAGAGAGAGCAGCTGGAGGGAGCTGGCACTTAAGTGGATTGTTTTTTTTTAGTAACCTCTGTTCGATCCTCACGTCACAACCCCCACCGGCTCATCCTGCGTGTGTATGATCTTATATATACAGTTTGTGAGTGTGGGTGTATGAAAGATTGTCATCATGCCTTTAATAATAATCACCATCAAACTGGCCACTGTCTGAGGCCTAAAAAGTTTTTAGTCAAAGGCACAAACACACACGCATGCACACACACACACACACACACACACACACACACACACACACACACACACACACACACACACACACACACACCAGAGTGCCTCATTCACTTATGCATCTATTCATTAGCTGTGACAGGCAGCCACCTCTCCTCCTCCCAAACCACTCCGCAGCAAGTCAATATCCTATACGGTCTTCACAGCCCCAGCCAGGCACTCGGGCTCCCCTAGTGACTGTCAGCCGGTGGGAGGCGGGAGGATAGACGAGGAGAAGAGAGGAGACGAGGAGCTGGGAGAGACAGAAGGATGGGAGGATTAAGAAGGAGGGAGAGAGACTTGCAATTAAAGGCCTGCCCCTTAAGAGCCATTAAAAAGCCAGAAACAGAGGAGTCAGCTGAAACAGCAGCCTGACGCACACTCTAAAACACACCCACAGACACACACACACACACACACACACACACACACACACACACACACACACACACTGACTGCAGACTCACACTGCTGCTCACTCCCTCACCAGCACACACATGGGCCCATGTGAAGAGTGACAGGAGTGAGATGGTGAAGGTCGATCCTCAGGAAGTCACAGTTATTGCCCCAGTGAAAAGCAGTGATGGAGCGCTTTGAGCATGCCTAGCGACACAGCGACCCTTCAGGAATACTTTGTGTGCGTGTGTGTGTTAGCTGTTAGCCCAGACACAGGGACAGGGACGGACATCTTTCTCCAGAGATCTACTCTAGAAACCCAGACATCCTGCATGTCTGTGGGAGTCTATGTAATAATACATTACAACAGGCTCAGCTCAGTGCACACACAGACAGACAGACACACACACACACACACACACACACACACACACACACTTTTCTCAACACTGACACCTACTCCTGTCTGTCTGTGTGTGAGGGAATGTGAGAGAGATGGAGAGTTACTGAAGAAATATCTAACAAAGCAGAGCGCTTGAGTGGGAAGTTAGATTAGAGCGAGCGATGCGGTTGGGGAAATCAGCCTCCCACTCACGCATCGCTGAGACCATCTCCCTCCAAGAAACTGGTGGCCTGCACAGAAAAGCAGACAGACAGACACACACACTCACACACACTTACAGACCTCGGGGAGATTTCCAAAGGAGGGAAGGGAGGCGGGGTGGAGGGTCGCCTACACTGCAACAGACTTATTCAGGAGCTGTCCCTGGGGAGACTCCGTTATAGGGTCTGGCCCCAGGCTATCTGGAGTGTGAGTGCGTGTGGTTGTACGTGCACGTCTGAAGCGTAATGGCGAGCATCACCCCGACAGAGATCTGTGGGAAAAACGGAGATGTCTGTAAACCGGAACTGTCACATCTTTTTGAAGGGCTTCATATGAAGGCTGCCTCTGGTTTTCACCACAGAAATGATTTGGCATTGAAAAGTTTATTTTGGTGACACGTGGAGGAGGAAGCAAATTGAAGCATCGTTTTCAACTATAGAGTCTGTGTCTGCCTATTTTCCACGAGTGTGGTAAGTTTTGTATGAATATGCGAGAGAAAGAAGTGGATAATCATTACCTAGGGAGGTCTGCAAGGGATTTAAGTTCCTGAGCAGCTCTACCATTACTCACCTTCAAAGAACAACCTTGTCAGTGTCTGATGATTATTGACACAATCCAAAATTTCTTGTTGTTGCTGTTGTTGTTTTTTTTTTGCACTATGTGTGCTTCTCTGTGTTTTTCTATTTCAATCTTTGGCACTATCTCAGCTATTTGTTGAACCCACATTTTATTGATTGCGGTCTATTTTTAAACAAATGCTTCCTTTAAAGCCAGTTCATGTAATTTAAGCATATGACAATTTAATGCTCAACCTATATTGTTAAGCAATTGGATTTGAATTGTAGGAATCAATAATCCTTTAAAATTCAGACTTGCCCACGGGCATGCCAACAACTACAGTCGCTGACAGAAAGGTGACAGGGCCACCTCTCAGATTCGGCCTGTGATATTTGTACAAACCTGAGTGACCTCTAAAACAGTGTCATTAAGCAGCGGCAGCTTTTTCTGAACTTGTATGCCACAACAATGAAAGCTTTTGTTTAACTTGAAGCTGACATAAATTATCTGGCTCCTTTTGTAAACTAGATGCACAGTGTCTTGTTTGCACTGTGCTACTCTAACCTGGCTAATTAAAATGTGTAGCGCTCGCCAGAAAGAGTTATGACAAGGGTGATTTTGCTGTTTTCTTTACCACACGATAAAATTTCATCAAGTCTATCGTAAACCAGAGTAATAATGTGTAGTTTGTATTATATTCCCCAAGTGCCACACTCCCCACTGTGTGTTATTTTCAACCGCCTCTATATTACCTCCACTGGCTAATACAACTGCTTAATGCTGTTTCCATAACAACTGTTGCAAAGCCCCTGATCAGAATTCCTCTCAAGCTTGCCTTGTGTTTATCATATAAACACCTCGTCACACAATGGGCAACACACACATGCAAGACCATGAACATAAAAGATTTGTACACATGTGCATACAGATGGGCTTTCTAATACAAAAGAGCTGTGCGCATGGAAAATAAATAAATAAAAAACTTGTCTTGATTTTCTGTTTCTCCTCTTGCTCTGTGAGCAACACACACAAACACAAACACAACAATTTAGTGCTGATCTATCACTGGAGGACAAGGTCTGACCTTCAGATGAGACCCGCCCCTGTCATCAAGCTGGGAGAGGGAGAGACATCCATGAGCCATCCACAATACTCACACACACACACACACACACACACACACACACACACACACACACACACACACACACACACATGCACACATATGGACAAAAATACCTCTGTGGCAAAACAAACACTTGGTGGAATATGTGCACACAAATACACGCAAGGACCCACAGAGGTTTGGTCTCTGAAGAGTCTGAGTGTTGGCTGCTGCCCACGTGAGTGAAGGCTTTGTAATGAAACAGTCACTCTCCTCCCTCCTCCGCGCCAAAAAACCTCTTTTTTCCATCTCATGTCCCTCTCATCTCCCTTTATAGAAGTCCATATAGTGAAGGTGGTGACACACACACACACAGAATGGAAAGTAGCACAAACTTTTTTAGCAGAGACCTGAGAGCAAGGAAGAGTTAGCCTCAATCCGCCAGGGGAACATCAATCATATTTTTCCAAGACTTCCTCTTTCTTGTGCACTCTTACCTGTCCTCTTCCTCCTGCCTCATATTTGCATTTGAGGAGACAGCCCCCTCTCTCTTGGCAGGGGGTTGAACACATCAAAGACAGCAACAGGTGTGTGGTGTCAAACACAATGGCAGGACCCCCATTGCGCTAGGGTGTCTTGGATAAAGCCTGTCAGAGTCCTCAAAAACTCAGAGAAAGTTAACCCAGAAAGGGTGCAAATTTGAGAGCTCTAACGCCCAATATGTGTTTGCCAGTGGTAGATTGAAGGAGACAGAGAGAGAGTGAGGGAGAGGGTAGGGGGTGTCTCGATGAAGGAGTCTCCGGTGGTTGCGTTAACCCCTAATGCCTCATCTCACTGTGAGTCATTGTGCCCTCTGAGGCTCATCTCTGCTCTGCTCTTGTTGATGTTATTATTCTCGAGGAAGTTTGGTATGCTAAGGCGAGAGAGAGAGAAAGACAGAGAGAGGGAGAAAGAAATAGTGTGCGCCACCTCTCATTGGCATAAATACTTGTTTGCAACGAGATAAAAATTGGCACCCTGTCTGTCAGTCTCTGTTTCTCTCTCCTTTAACTTCCTTACTCTCTCTCTCTCTCTCTGCCTCTGTGCTGCTAAGCATATTACAACACTCCCTGGTTCAGCCCTCTCTCATTACCATATTCTAATTACATTCGTTAAGGGGAGCATTTGGGAGTTTAATGAATAAATTTGAAAGATGGGTCTCTGTGGCGATCTTTAGGTTTGTCTCCTCCTCAGCCGATGGAAAAAGGGAAGCACACCTGAGCAGCATGTGTTCTCTCAGTAAATATCACTGTAGTGTTTTTTCACAAGAAACAAACAAATCTAGTTAACTGCTGGAATCCTCTCTCCAAAAAGAAAACAAAAATCAATTCAGAATTCTGTTTGCCTATGCCAAATAAAGATTTTATGTCCATGTTTATTGTTTTTTGAAAAAAAAAAAAAAAAAAAATTGACACACTCATAGTGAAGTTGTCAATATTTAACTCTGCTCAAGCTTCAGAAACAAACTGCCAGAGACAAGCTTCAATTTACAAATGAAAAATTCACTTGCAACCTTGGGTTTAGCTTTTCTAATGACATTAGAACTGGAGGCTTCTGCACTGGGAGACGAGGTGGAGTTAAAACAATCATAAGCAAAAGTAAACATTAAAGGATATCAACCATGCTCCGGTGACTAGCTCCCACTGTTTGATCTGTCTCTGCCTTGGATGAAGCCCTGGGCTGCGCACCTGAACAGACTGCTACAATAGGCCTTGCAGTCACTCTTTCAGGGTATTGCAAAATGCGTTATACCTTTCGAATGGTTTAATAAAGGAGTCCCCGACGCATTTCCCAATTCTGATGATTGCCAGCTTGTGCTTCAAGGAGTCAAGGAGTGAATGAGCAAAATTCACCTATTCCTCAGAAACACCATCTTTTAAAAAGCTAACAAAATGGTGCAATTTTACTTGGCCGGCCGCCGCTCATTATTGACAATTAAACACCAGCACAAACAAGAGAGCAATACAGAATATAATCCGAGCGCTTCCCCACAGAATTCGCTTTTAGCGCAACTGATTAAAATCGTCCTATATTCTTCTTGGACTGAAAACATTACATTTTAAAACAGGACTCATTTTCTTGTCAACAGGAACAAACTCCTAACCACAAATCAGGACTCAGCAGAATCTGGGGAGAGTCTGGAACTTTATCGAATCTCGTATGGATTATTTTTTTTTTCATTTTGAATTCAGGTAGACGTAGACCCACCCATCTTCAAATTTCTGCATGACTTTGACTCGGCTGGAACCAATGCACGAAGGCCAAACTGTACTCGTACTAACGGAAACCCATCCAGCAATGAGAAACTGCGTGTGATAATATCTGATGAACTGCCACGCCATCAGTAGCTTATACGTGTATGGTATGGCATATCAATAGATCCAAAAGGGCTCCTCTTCACTACTACAGTATATTTGCAGCGATGATGCACTGCACAAGGTAGAGCGTGATGTCTGTCATCACCCTTTCCTCAAGCACTGTGACTCATGCAGTGGGCGCAAAACTATGTTAGCTATCTTTAAACTTCTATATAACGTACAATGCCAGTATATAAATAAATATCAGGGAGAGATGAGGAATTTAACAACATTTTTACTGATCAGACAAGAACAGCCATTTTCATCTTTATTACCATTGCTTGTGAAAACTATGACCTCTGGGTGATATTTTGTTTGTTTAAATCTGGCTGTTTTCAGCACTAATTAATTGATTAATAATAGCTCTGAATGCCCTTTTAGAGATGGAGGAGAGGACAGATATCAGTCACGAGTTCTGAGCTGTCTTGCTAACTTTCCACCTCATATGAACTGTAATGGACTGTGACTTTCTAGATTAACGTGCAATGACGCCTTCGAGCAGACAGTAAGTTTCCAGCCTCACCAAAACATCAGTGCTGATGTTATGTGCTGGACATTATGTTAAGACTTGCAAGTTGGCAGCCTCCGCAAACACACTGCCAGAGCACATATACTGCCAACAGGATGCAATCATGCAGTTAGGCTTAACGCTGCATAATACCTATTTTTGGGCGGTGAAATCCTGCGGTTGCCATGTTTTTTTTCCCCATCTGCTAAAGTAGTTAGCAAACACTGCCACTGGATAATAATCAAAATTTTGTGATGGGGTGGTTATTTTCCAAATAAATACTGAAGATGACTGCAATATCGTTAGGAAAAGATTCACTTAAACTTCTCAGTCGCTGTCTGTTGACCAAGAAACAAGCGAGATGCTTATCATCTCCCCACCCACCTCTTCATACCGTACATTAAAAACAATTAAATATATGCCCTGTCAGTATGCAAATGTGGCATCAGTGTCCCTCATATAGTTGCCTCCTGAGAGTACAAGATGATGGATGCAGCTGAGCTGGTCTTAGACTAATGACACTGCTGCATTACAATACACAGCTTTGCACACAGCTAATATTGTGTATGCACAGAGAAAGAACACACACTCGCACACGCACGCAAGCACACAAATGCCACCTTGTTTAATCCCCCAGGAATCAGTGAAATTTGATTACTGTGACTTTTACAAACACACTCCATATGAGAGCAGACGCTCCATACATCAGGAGGAAGAAGGAGGGAGCAGGAGGAAGACGAGGGGCAGAGATGGGGAAATGGAGAAGTACATGACGCTGGGTAGAACTGCAGTTTGAGAAGAAACCACTGGACGGATACTGTTATCTCCTTAATGCAATGCAGAAACACCCATATACGGTGTGCACACAACGTTTCACTCTCTGTGTGAGAAATTACTGCATTTAAAAGTAAATTTATGCTCCCAGGGCAGGTCTTGTAAATGTGTCTATTTCCAGGATAATGCTTGTGGAAATGCTAATCACAGTGATTAGTGCAGAGATCTGTCACTGTAATTTTTGTGGATATTAGATAGTAGAAGGCCAATTTACCCCTTAAGCTATATGCTCCTGTAAGAAATCTGTGAGCCATGGGAGATCTAAATGAGTAATATAACAGCATCAGAAAAATGGCCAAATTTACAACATATGTTTCACATGGTTTCATATGATCACTGTAAGATGATTTATGCGATTTTATGGCTTGTGTGCTTCTTAACAGTTACAGTGAGATGAGATGTATTTTAATGTATTGGTGTGAAGACCAAGCCATTTAAGCCTCATTCATTTAATATTTTTTTTTAGAAACATGCAATACACTTACAGCACCTCCATGTATGAAAACATGAATATAAGGAATTCTGCTTCCAAATTAAAGTCTTTAAATGTGAAACAAAACTCCATGAGGCCAAGGTTGATGAGCACTGTTCACAGTGTGCAGTAAACACAGCAACAGAGCTCCATGATAATATGACTTCTCAACTCATTAAAAGGAAAACACAGACATATTCAAAGTAAATACTCATATTTCCCCACATACACATCATTGTTATTAAACCAAATGTACAGACTGCAACTTGCTAATGAGTGAAAATAAATTACAGTGTTTTGAAACAGCAACAGCCGACATTTTTAATCATTATATTGTGTTTCTTAGCCGCAATAAACAACATTGACTTTGCAATTAAACAACCATATATACTTAAAAAATTTGATTAAAATGGAACTGCAGTCTTCAAGTGGTCATTTGTGTGAAGACCATAAGAAATTTAAGATGAGGCCAACATAATCCATATCAGATCCATATGACATTAACAAAACTGACAATTTGACCCTGTAGAGAGCGCAAACAAATGTGGTGATATGCTGTGCAGCCCCTTTGCAAATATTAGGCTTGACAGCTTTGGCTTTGCATACATTGTTTTTTTACATATTCTCTGCCGGTTTTATTTTTGTATCTCTTAAAAATGTTGACATGTCCCAGCTGTCTGGATTATGAAGGAGGTATGAAGTTAAAAATGCTGTACATTAAATCAACTGGAGTGTGTACAAAGTACATTTGTGCTGGGGGGGTATGGCCTAAAATAATGTCACCATTTTTTTTAGGCCATAGCAAAATATGCAATATATTTCACAATATTTCTCCTTAATAATGCTTCAGAAAGGCTAGAACTAGGACTATTTTGACCATATACCTTGATATCAACATACTCAACAATATTGCAGGGATGATTAGTGGTTCATGAAAAAATATTAACAGATGAAATTTTCGATAAATAATTATCAGTGATGTGGATTTAACGACTGAAGCGAGTTAAGTCAAATGTTAGAACAGGTAGCAGAGTCTATAAAGCAGATAAATGCTATCATTGCAAAAATTAAGCCAGTAAAAATGCAAGTTGAATTCTCAAGTAAAAGAAGCTGAGGGGCTAGACTACACGTCACATGCTACAGTACTGATCAATATAATGTTTTGGTATAGTGATAGTGAACTAACTATATGCCTTACACAACAATCAGGCTGTGTCAACCACCTACAACAACCTGCCAAATGACTCATCCGAAAGATTCAGATGTCCACAGGTACCTCAGTGCCTGCTGACCATATGATGACGGTTTAATTTACTAAATAATTGTATGTCTAGACAACCACAATGGGCATCAAAACATTTGTAAAAAGGCTGGCCCAGAGTATCTTTGTTTAGACCTTCAGACCATACAAATACATACTAAATACAATAAAAAAAAAACATTGTGAGGAGGACACAATGTTTTGATTTTTCCTGTTAAATATCAGTTAACTATTTGCAACAAACCCAAGAGAATGACTTGGAACTGCATGCGCAGTACCAAAATGTGTTTTACTGAAACCTACCTTCATAAAAGATGAGCAAAGAGCGTAAAATATGCATTGCATTCAGAAATCCTGAACTGGATCACCTCCTTTCTAACTGTCTGAACTCTGTGATTAAGTCAGAAAATGCTGCGGAAAAACTTTAAATTCACCAAACCTGTGGTGCCTGATTTGCAGTGTGAAGTTTTGTTGATATTTCACTGCTATTCGGGGCTGTAAAAATGCAAAGTGCCTTGTTCTGCTGTGAAATATTTCCCTCGTAAAGCAGGCGCTTTAGGAGTCCAGCTCCTTGTCTGAAGAGGGGAAAGTTATTAAAGTTAAACAAAGTTATAAAAGTTATCTAGACAAAGCTCTGCACACATGTGATTCGAGCACTACAAGGAGCACAAGGACTCTCTGTGCACATGCACACAAAAACCAGATTTTCATGCTTCATCTGTCTCCAATGAATGAAATCTAATTTACACAGGACTCAGATATTACAGAGGTTCTGTGTGGGGACATTTAAGGATACAAGTGTTGTCTCCACTGCAGAGCCTGGCTTCTTATTGCAGCAGACTTTGTTGGTCATTCAGTTCTTTTTTAGTCAGGTTTGGAATCTAACAGGAAGTTACAACACACACATGAAGGCACATACACAACACCCCCATGCCTGCAGTCACACATTCCCACTATTTAATGTACTTCTGTGTCTCCAGTTAACAATATTTTTGTCAAATTATAGTGAACTAGGAGGAACAGGAGGACAATATGGGGGTTTGGAATAGGAGAGGAGACGAAAGGAAAGGAGAGGCAACACGAACTCCTACCTCAGACAGCAACTTTTTCCTGGGTAGACTTGCAAAAGCTGGTTAATCTCACACCCTGTGAACCACCAATCGCTGATGCATATGTCCAATTTATCATGCGTTGTTCTCTTTGCCGATGAAAAGCTCGCAGGATAATTACATGTGTCAACAAGAAAATTACATTCATGAATATAACGAATGCGACTGCTTGCATAGCTGCACATTTGGTTTACACTGTCTGTTCAGTCACCACGGCAAGTGTGGCTGTCAGAAGTTTGAGCGGAAATGGAAGTCACAACAGTCACAAAATTACGTTGGGTGTTAATTGGGCTAGGCTCGGCTCTGAGAGAGATGGAGAGATAAACAAAAAAAAAGGAAAGAGGGAGACAGAAAGAGAGAGCCTGGAGGACTAATTAGTGATTATAACATGGCGCTCTCCGAACATAAAATATCTCTCAACCCAAAAGACAGAGGAATGATTAAGGATAAAAGAATAGGAATCAAATATAAGGAGCAGCGAAAAACACCCCTCTGGTATTGTGTGTATCTACATGTCTGTGTGTGTGTGTGTGTACGTACATGTGTGAAGGCATCTGTGCCTGTGTGTCAGCTTCTTTGGCCCCTCGTTAAACCATACTTTACTCTGGTAAACTGCAACACCACAGAGCTCAATGTTAATTGAAGAGGATACAGCCATAGGCAGGCTCCGGGATGGACACCTACTGTATATACACCAAGTCTCTCATGAACACATTATCTAACATGATAACACCCACTTGACTTTAGAAATGAAACTTTCGTTTCCAAAGGCCGCCTGCTTTTGTCTTTGTTCTGACACAGCAGACAAAATGAAGAGTGTCAGCCTCTCCTGGCCCAGGATTCAGCAGAACACTAACAATTCACGCATAAAATTCACAAATCAAGGGCAACCTTCGCCATCGTTATCTGGATGAGCCCCGCTACCGGCTATCTGCTAACCGTCTTGCTCCAGGTTTCTGTAACGCAGCCGGTATTCTCTTTCCGTGCAGTCTGATAGTTGACATTTAACATTAACCGTCCTGGGTAATCTCGTCTTCTGTCTTATGTTTTACCGACAAGACAAAATAATGGGAAATATCTTCCTGAAGAAATTTAGGAATACAATTCATGCATATTTAATTCCATGGATCAGTTTGATGGCTGACAAACAACAATAATGGCATGAGTAATAAGTTAAACAAGCAAACACATTTAGACACACTCACAGATGAGGTCACATATGTACAGGGCATTGTTCAAGTCCTGGAGTCACAGGACACGTAGGTGAAAATGAGCAACTCTTTTACCTGAAATCTGGAGCGTTTGTCCTTCAAATGTGTGTGTGTGTGTGTTTTGGCATCACTAGCGGACATGCCGACGATGTCACATCTCTATTATCGCCTTTGATGTACTGAACAACCAGCAGCGTAATCACAGAATTTGTATCACCCATGCATCGATCAGGCCATTAGAGGCAACACGCGTAGACCCAATCGGTTACTGTGGCAACACCTATCCTTGACGCATGAAAATTACGTGTGCCCCACACACGCACACACGCACGCACACACACACACACACACACACACACACACACACACACACACAGGAGGAAGAGGGAGCAATGGTCTATGTGTAGAGTCCCACTTTTTTGATGAGCTTCTCATTCATGCAGTTATGTTAGTGTCATGCAGCGGCAGAGTAGGTCAGTAGCATGAGTGAACTGTCAACTAGATGTTTTATCATCCTGGCACCTACCAATATGACTTCATGACCACAACTGCTTGTATCATATAATATGATTTCTTGTCTTTAGTACCAAAATAATGCCATACTATAGCACAGGCTTTTTGGACCTTTGCAACTGAGTGCCATGTGGAGCAGACTCATGCAGAAGCATTGTGGCACAGACGGCTGTCGCCTGTGTGATGCACCGAAGTCTGCACCAACCCGTTTGGCGGTTGCATCATTTAAATGATTGTGTGCTTGTGTGTGTGTGTGTGTGTGTGTGTGTGTGTGTGTGTGTGTAGGGGGGGTTGCTTTGAAGTAGAAACCTTTAAAATTCACATTAGATCATGCAATGACTTGCACATTGGCAGAGTGTGTGCGTGCATGTTTCAGTTTTTTAATTTAAGCACTTTGAAATGGAATTTTACTCAGTATTCAACTCAATCTGCCTTTTGAAAATATGAATCATATGTCAAGGGTCCCCATAAGAATAATCACATCTTTTCATGAGCTGGGGTCCCAGGGACAGACTTTTAAGTTTGCCTTTGTCTACATTTAAAAGAGTTTGATAGCCTCCTTACGTCAGAGTCCCGCTGAATCCGCCGTAAACCAAACAACAAATCATTCCCAATAGGTGTCTAAAACAGGCTCCACCATCAGTCTGTCCATCTGAGTGTGGTTTGTTATCTAAAACTAGTCTATAGTCTATTACAATGGACAGATACACATACACCCCCAATCTATTATTGAACAAAAGGCTCACGCCTCCGCTTAGCCCATCAGGGAGGAATCCATCCCTCCATCCCAGAATAATTTCACACATCAGTAGATACACAAAAGAGAGAAAGAGAGACAGAGGGAGGAATAGAGGGGAGGAGGAGAGGAGAGGACAGGGAGAAAGACTGAGGAGTGCACCGGGTAAAAATGTATGGGGTCACAGCTCAGTGCTTGTGGGAGTCCAAGGTGTCATGGGGAGCCATGCATGACAAAACAGAGATCAGAAGATCATATGCAATCGTGCACGCGGGCAAGAAAACAATTGCACGCACACACACACACACACAAATAAACACTCATACACACGCATAGAAAAAAGGTGAGAATGAAGACGTATCAGAGGACTTGCAGAGCTTGGGCCTGACTAAACAAAAGGCACTTTCAGCTAAACACACAATGGTAATCACTTTAATCATTTATCTATCACACAGTCACTCACACACAATATGAAAGATGAAGTGCATGTACATACACATATGTATTTAGAGAAATATGTGTGTACATCTATGTTTGATTAGTGCAGATACACCTGTGACTCTTGTTTAACTACACTTCTGGACATGACCTGTGATAATATGTACACCTACATGTGCGTGGTTCCTACCACTGACATAAATAAAGATATTATATAGATAAATATCTAATATATTAAGATAAATACCCGGGATATGAGCGCTGCCACCTGGCGATGCCACCTGGAGCCAGAGTCACAGTAGCAAGCGAGCGAGTGGCCTCAAGTTCAGTTGCTGGGTTGTCAGTCAAGACATTTCAAGACATTTTGATATCACCAAAAAAACCCGAATTAAAACCAATAAGGATGTTATGATGAATGATATCCATGATTTAGTATAAATCACAATACACAGGACACAATAGATTAGTTATCAAGATACATTAATATACCAAAATACTTACTAATTAATTCTTTAAACAGTAGTATATTGAATGGTACTATATTGAACTAGATTAAATTTAATGGTATCAGAGTATCACTATCCACATTTTCAAGTATGATACAATTTGATTGAGGCCTGATGATATGATTATGATTGTTATTTTCACACCACTAAAACCGATCAGAAAAATGAACACTTGAACGTACTGAACATCAGCCTGAGAACTACTTAAAACAATAGAAACAATGTTTGGGAAAAATTAATTTGAGGAGCACTTTGAGTTTTCAGCTTGAATATAATGGAGGAGGGAGGGCTTAGGACCTTTACTGGAGCCATCCACCAGGGGGCGATTGAGACGCTTTTACTTCACTTCAGGGGAGCCCTCATGTCATCCATCTTTATATACTCTCTATGGTTCATACAAGCAAAGCGTGACAGATCCTGAGCTTCACCAGATTTGTTTTTCCTTCAGAGGCTAAATGTTTGATGCTGTTTCCTCTGGCCTGTCACGGCCACAACTAGAGCTTTTTAGATTTTCTGCAGTGAAACTGCACGCAAGAACAATTTTTAAAATATAGAAAGCAGATTCTCTAATCATTAAAGAAGATAATTAAATAAAACACTTTACATTTATACAACACAAAACAAAGAAATCACCTGGAAAATTGCTTGAGACCCCCCACACACACATACATGCACACACACATACCCACACGCACACACACTCACACACACACACACACACACTAACTTTAATCCTAATTTCACCCGCAAAAAGCCAGTACACAGACAGTGAGGATGAAGAAACACAAAATCGATTCTTGATTTCTTAATTCTATCCACAAAACTATGCTGTACAGCTCATGCACACCCAAACCCAGACACAGTTTCTCAATGACAAATCCACCACACTTCATGAGCAATATTTAGGCAAGAACTGTGTGAATTGAGCATACATACACACACACACGCAAACTGAAGGAAGAAAATGAATAAATCAGGTGCAAGTATTTGACAGCTGATTGGTATTACGGTGCAACTAATGAAGGATGTACACACCCTACTTGTGTAAACATGTATCCACTGCTGATAGAAACTACTAGACTCATTGCAGAAACTGCAAGCAGAAACTAGTCTGTTGTAGCAGCTCCAAATAATCAATTACAATAATACGGATCCTTAACAGACACATTTACACACGTAGGCAGAAATACACAACCAGACTGAAATACATACATGCACAGCAAGCATACACGCGGCTCCTCCGGAGAGCACCAGGAAAGAGTAACAGCAGACACAATGGAGTGTTTAAGTATGCAGGAAACTTTATGCCTGGGTGGAAACGGAGCTTTGAAGGAACCCGCTGAGGGACACTCAACCTCCCCCTGAACTGAGCCTTTACCTCCTCACCAGAAAGAGAGAGAGAGAGAGAAAGACACAGAGAGGGGAGGAAATGAAATGGTAGAAAGGACTAGATGGTAAGTAGGAAGAGGGGTGTAGAGATGAAGAGGGAAAGCGGGCAGGAGAGAGGGTAGCAACAAGGTGCTTCGGTCTAGACTCTGCTCTTGGTTGGGCTGATGTATGTAAGTCCCTAACCATTGGGGTTGTCTTGAACACACACGCACTCCCTATTCATTTCATGTGAGCATGCTGTTCACTAGGCGCTATGCTTAACTCCCAGTATGACCTTCATTGAGATGGATTGCATGAAAAATGTAATGACTTTCCTGAGAGAAAAACCACAGGCCAAATCAGCTTTGCATTGCATAATAATGCTGGACTGAGTAATCAATAACGCAAGCACACAAACACACAATCATAATGGAGTTCACAGCCTGCACATGGAGAAAATGTCTCAGCAGAGGCCAAACACATCACAATGGATGGAGCGCTATTGACGATAAATGTCTGAAACCATTTCCAGCCATCAAACGCTTCCCTAAACTAACGGCTTGTGTATGCAACATGCGAATTTGAAAGCCTTTTCACACCCTGCATGTGTAGCTCGGGGTTATCATTGGTCTTGAGGAAAGACTTGTCCCACCCTAATTTGGCCTCAGTTTACATTGTATCATTTCGCAAGCGGCACGGTTCATGTCATCTAATGCTCCTGCTGCAAGTATGATGCTAATTTTGGCCCAAAGGAGAAAAAAATGAATTTATGTTAGTGAGTGTAGCAAAGAGCTTGTGTGAGACCAAGCAGTCAACGTTGAATAAAAGTTCTAAAATGTGGGTAACAAAAGTGAATTGCAAAAAAAGGCCTTGAGTTTACTTAATTTGCTTTTATGATGCGCGATCACTACTTTTGTTGTTTTTACATCACAGACGGCTTCAATTTTTTTTTCTCTATTTTTTCTGTTTTGAGGACAACATAACACAGTCTAACTGTAGCACTTTTTTCAGACATAACACAGAGCAGAAAAATCTCCAATGAGCAGAAATCTGCCAAACATTCAACAGCTTTCTATGCTTCCATAGCAACAATGCTAGGTTCAGATAACAAAATTGTTCCTACTAACCTTTTGAACCAAGTAACAATCAGCAGCAGAAACATTCCATTTGTAGCCTCATTTCTTGTTTCATGGCCTCCAAGCCCTATATATTTCTAAGCCCAGGAGCCACTGATTCCTACACTTGAACCCAGAGTTGTTTGGATTACAAAGCGAAATAATCAGCAGCTCCCCAAATGGAATGTACAGTCTGGGATTTTTAGCTGTGAGCTTAGGTTGATGTTGTTGTTTTTGTTATTTCTTGGTGTCACAGTTTCAGAGTCCCATAATGAAAATGGGCTTTTGTGTTTGTTTGCCACCTCTTCGTCTTTCAGTGTGACATTTGCCAGAGATGAGTCACCAGCAAAAAAAAAGAACCCAAAATGAAAAATTTCACCACTGTCATGGATATTTCCCTCTTGAGTGTGTCTCGTTCTCACCTCGTTGGTGTTCCAGCGGTGGCGCTCCTTCGGCAGAGAGCAACATTTGGGTAGACACTCCAGCAGCTTTTTAGGAAGGTAGATCTTCAATTGGCCTGGCTCATCTGGAGCGGAAGGCAAGGTGGGGGGTAGAAGGGGTGAAGATAAAAGAAGATAAATGAGGGATGAGGAGGAGGAGAGAAATTTCTCATCAGACACAGACACACTTATGAGAGGAGAATACAAAAATGCAGCATCCCTGACTGGATAACATCATAACAAACTTTTATTATGTAGCATTTTAATGGCTTGTTATTGCCTCAAGCGAGTGAATTTGTGCAAAGATCTGTTCAGGCCAGTGAAGGTCATAAGCCTTAATTCATTTTGTTAAACAAAGTTTGGTCAATGATGCTTGATCTGTGTTTAATTTTTGGGGTAGAAGTACAAAATCTGTTCTATGGGCTGGTACATTGCATCTTAACCTTTCTAAGTTGAGCCCAACCAGAATAATCAGATGGTGCTTGTGACCCCCCCGCCCCCAAAAGCTGCAATAAAGAGTTACAGTTTTAAACAAAAAAAGGTAGCTCAGTCATGCTACAACTAAGATATAAGCTGAATAAAATTATTTATCCTACAAAGTTAAGTACATCCACAAACGTCCAATGTAATATGTAATCAAAAATGATTTACAATAAAATTAATTAGTATGGCCATGCACCCTGCTAATGATGGATTTAGGAGCATATGACATCAGAGCATAGAACTTTAGAGGAAAGAAGAGAAGAGAAAGTTTAAATTCATTTAAAAATAAATAGACGTAATCACTTCCAAATTTCACAACATGTATTTATCTAATGAAAATTTCTGCTTCAAGCCACATTTGTTGGTGTTGAGCCTTTCAAAGACAACGTTTTTGCCGTGGTCTCAAAATGTATTGCACTCTGCACACAAATGAGGGATGCACCTGTGTGCAAATGTGCAGCCTGTTAATGTCCAAGTGATAAATGACATCAAGATATTAAATTTACGGATAAATCATATTTCCTCAGATTTTGTTCGGTCACCTTTATATATATATAAATAGATGGATAGATAGATAGAAAAAACACAGTAAATTGCACACTTACAATATTTTATATGTCAGCTTATGTAAGTGTGTCTTATTATATCTTATTCATTTATGGGTAACGGATGTAGATGATACTAATAATTTGGTCATTTGAGACTCATTTTATGACAGTAGTTAAATATAAAAAGAGTGGTACATTCATTATTGAGGCGCAGGTGGAGGTGCGCAACACACCTGGGGCCCACCCAGTAACGGATTTGCTCGAAGAAGAATCCATTATCGGTACATTTGGGGTTGGTAACAGTCCTGGCCAATAGCATGGGAATCTCTTATCCCCATTAAATGCAATGTTTTCCACACAGGGATATTCAGACAGTTTGGCGATGGGGGAGAGACTCCAGACTAGCTCCTCCTGAGAGGAAACTAATATTTAAGTATGTGTGCTGGAGAGTCAAATATACAGCAGCCCAAATGTTCCTTTGGGCTGGCGATGTATAAATTGTTTCTGTGGACACACTTAAAGTCTTGTTTTTTTGAATAATGATGCACTACTATTTAGAATAACAATTCACCTTTAATAGCTGAAATTATAAAATCTCAGAATTTTCTTTTTTTTCCTGTCACCGCTGATAAATTAAAAAGACCAAAATCATGTAGGAGTGTAGCAAAAATACTGCTTATTCTCCTCTGAAATAGACCTCTATTATTGTTAGTTTTTCACATCAGCGAGTCTCTTGCACTGAGGGTGACATATTCTTTAACTGTGAAATGAATAGCAGTTTATTTAAGTCAATTCTACGTAAACTGTAGTAAAGGCTATAAATAGCCCCATATAAAAACACAAACACACACAGATACAAAAAAAAAAATACAAAAACTACATATTATGATCCTATCTGAAATAATTAAGTGCTTAAGACATGGAAATATTTAAGTACAGGAACGGGTACTGACACATTGTTGGTTTTGATTTTTCAATGGATTTGTTTACAATGACACAAATATAGCAGTCTTGATATTTTTTTTCTGCATAACATGTGAGCACTAGTGGAGCAAAACGGGGAAGATAAACATAATACAATAAAGGGGTTGCTGTAGTTTTGGAGAGTGTGTACCACAACCACCACCAAAAACGATACGGTGCTGCTGGATTACCAGTGAAACCTGCCCCCACTGCTCCTCTCCTCCCATCCCACAGAGAGTCACCAAAATACTGAATAGGAGCATGTGAGGAAAAAAATCCCACTGCGCCTCAGGAAAATAGCACTTCACCGGTGCACAGCATCCATACAAAGATAGAGCCCCTGGTGTGTGTGTGTGTGTGGGTGTGCATGTTCCTGTTTGTGAGTTTGTGCCCGATGGGTGTGCCTCTCAGAAGTCAAATAGAGGGAGCACTCAAAGGTTATTGATAAGCATTTGAGTAGAGGGCGTCCATTCATGACTCCCCCGGGAAGATAGGAATTATACTCTACCTGAGGGAAGATGATAGAGTGAGAAAAAAAGAGAGATCGGTGGGGTAGGAGGGTCAAAGTGGGAGACAGAGAGATGCTGAGAGACAATTAGCCAGAGACAGGCAGGTAATGAAGAAGAAGAAAAAAAAGAAACTTGGGGAGAGAGATTTAGAAAGAAAGAAACCTGCAAGGACAAGAGATCGAACAAGGTAACACAAAGATAAAAAAAAAGATAAAAGTACTGACATATGAAGCTATCTGAACATGTGTGTGTATGCGTGTGTCAGTAGGAAATGTGTTCAGGCACATATGCCCCCCCCCACCAATCAATTATGCATTTATTAATAGAAGGCCTGAGAAGACAAAATTTCAAACAGCAGAACGATGCAGTGGCTTAGTTAAACAGCTGAATGGTGCAGCTTAGTTAAAGCCTAATTTCTTTTTTAGCAGCACTCCAGCCTCTCTGCTATGAATGCCAATCAGCGTTTAAACCCCACCCCTCCTGGCTATAACCCCCCCTTCCCCTCCCCCTGCTGTTCTGAAGAATTCTCATCAGAGCCTCGCCTTTGAAATGTACCAGAACCACCACATCAAACAAGCCCATTGCACATGCATAGGCACACGCTTAAACATCCACACACACACACACTCCTTCAGTGTGTGTCATTTAAAGAACATGCACATCCCAGTATTTGTCCCAAAGTGGCGTTTTTTTGTTTTTGTTTTGTTTTTTTTTATCCGTGACCTTGATGGCAACTTCCCTTTCAAAGCACACCTTAATGGACACGACCGTCATATTAAACCATCTTCGCATTTACTCTCCTCGCTGACGAGGAATAGAAGACCAACTTTGCAAATTTGTTGAATGCTGATGAGCTTTTACACCCCAAAGGGTTGGACTTCGCAATTCGAACAGTCCTGAACCAGAGAATGTGTCTCTGTATTATATATATATATAAGAAAAAAAAAAAATCATTCTGGAAACTGTCGCGATCGTCCTTTTAATCCGTTTCGAATGGCTCTCGGTGGAGCTTTACTATGGTGTGACACGGGGTAAGAACTTATCTTTTGTTTCTATCTAGCCAGGAAAATGGACCACCCTGGGACATGGGGAAAAACACATCTGAATATGGAAATTCTGTGCTGCACACATTTGTATTTGTTTTTGAAATAATAAAACTCCTCGAATACCTACATTGCGTCGTGTGAGTCCCTGAGCAGTGAGCCACAAATTCATAGATCACTCACTGACTTGCTAATGTAGTAAAAACAGTCCGAAAGAGTGACAAAGCCTGAATGCTAATGCGGCGCTGCTGGCTAATGAAGTCACATAGATGTATACGTGCTGTAAAGGGAAAATGTTCAACCAAAGTGAAACATTGCTCTGGAATCCTATCAAATGCTAGAATTTAGACAGAAATCATACAGAACAGCAGCCTCCGACTGATGAATATTTTACCTCATAAAACTGTCATCTCCATATTTAACACAGAAACAAGCCAATGCCCTTGTGAGATGGTTGTCAGTTAATTATAAAACTCTCCCCAGTAAAGAGAGAGAAAAATGCTCCAAATGCAACTCTTAAATCTCCCCCTACTGATATTAGGAGGCGTCAGGGGAAATTTTCACATTTTCCCCCTTTTCGGGATGAAATTAATGTGACAGAAAGAAAGGCTCATTGCACAGCAGCTAGATAGAGGGGTGGGAGGGCAGGAGGGAGAGCCAGGGCAGAGGGAGTAGAAAGGGGGTTGGGGGTGGGTGGGGGGCATAGCATGGGATGAGCGAGAGTACAAGAGGAGGGAGGGGGGTGGTGAGAGGAAGAGCGAGAACAGGGGGGAGGGATAAAGATGGGCGTGCATGCTAATTTTATCATTCTGCTGATAAACTTTTCCTACAGTAATCCTCCAGCTGGGACGTGAGAACAGATAGGAGACAGGGGATAGGCTCGGGAAGTCTCCGCTCATATTAAACAGCCATCCCAAACAGAACTCTGCGTTCTATTCTGTTCTATTGTTTCTTCACGTTCTCCCTCTCATTCCTTACTCGCTATTTTATGACAGCCTGGGTGTTTTCATCATTCTTAACAAAATAAAAGGGTCTGGTGCAGGTATGAGGCCATCTGCTCCTTTTGAAATGAAAATGGGGTTGGTGTGTTTGTGTGTGTTGAGGGGGTTGATTGGGTTTTTTTTGACATACCTTCCCCCGCTACACCCATATCCCACATCCCCAAGCAGTATGTCTGTGGGCTCAGCCAAGCATCTGTTTATTTTCTCATTTGTCCCCCTAAACACACACACACACACACACACACACACACACAGGCAGAGGCATGCATCTTTGTCGCGTCCTCTAAAATCAATAACCAATCAGAGCAATCATCGTTTTTATAGTCCCTCTAACGCACCACAGCACTGACACACATGGAACGGACAAAGTCGCGCGACGTACGCGGACGCGCAGCGACCCCAGATAACACACTCCATCTCACTTCTAGTTTAACCAGGCCCATTGAGGATTATAGATACATAAAGCCATGTGTACAGATTAGGTGTGACAATAAAGGACTGATAGCCAAAGTAAGCGCTGCCTTCCCTGTGGTTTTGCGCTGTAATGTGCGTGTGTGTGTGTGTGTGTGTGTGTGTGTGTGTGTGTGTGTGTGTATTACTGTACTGGCATGCATGAATAAACATGATGTGTAACTACGTTGAATAGGAATGACATCCTAGCAGTCTGTGCGTGTGGGTTTGTTTGTGTGCACGCATGTGTGTGCGTGTGTGTGTGTGTGTGTGTGTGTGTGTGTGTGTGAGATCTGTTTCAGAGCAGATGAGAATAAGACCTCAGCTCCCACATCACATCATCCATCCGGCCAGAAGGCTTTTATATATTTGCTCCCATCACCCAGCGCCTTTCTGACAAAGTGTGAGTGCGCGCACGCGCAAACAGCGAGAGGGGTGTTTGTGTGTCTCTTACTGTTGGCATCAGTGTCATCACTCTTGGGAGGGGCGTGTCCTGTGTAACCGACAGCAATCCTGACCATTCGCTCTGGATTTCTTATCTTCTTCGGTCCTACAAGCAGAAAAAAAAGACATATTTAGGATATGCTCCAGACCGTGGTTTCCTTGGCAGGCGCACACCTCACCTACAGTTGTTCCTCTTTTAATGGCCGGAAACCGAACTTCCTAGTGATATGCATGTGAGCTGATCCACTAACATTCATCCATTGTGTCCTCTGATCGATTGGCCACAGTAGATGCACTGCCTCCATGTGTGTGACTAACTTGCACCCAGCTTTAGTTTCTCTTCTCTCTCATCATTTCTCTGTTTCCCTGACCACTGTTGCTATGATACAAAGTAGACCGACCAGCACAGAGGGAGATGGTCTTCCATGCTATATGGTGGATGTTCTTCTCTTGCCCACTGGTGTACTCTGCTGTTGGGCGCCATGCACATCTGCCAGGGAATGGGGCGAGCGGATAAATTCATCTGGCTTTCATTCAGGCTCGTAAGTGATTGCGTCCACTCGGCACATGACAGTGCGGGGGGCTCGCATGCTCTGAATGTGTAAGTCTGTTTGCGTGTGTGTAGATACAGTACACTGGGGCAGAGGGGGGGTGGTGGTTTTATATTTATGTGGTACAGTGCCTTCTGATCGGCCCATGGGCCATCTGTCTCAAACAACAGTTCAAGTCTTTTCACGCGAGGGGACTCTCAAACCACAGCCTTCCCCTTGCCTCTGGCTACACTCAGCATGCTCGCCTGCACACTACACAATATGGATATCTCTATATATGTGTGTATGTGTGTATGTGTGTGTGTGTGACAGTGCTGAACACCTGAAAATATGCCTGACAAATGCATGATACAACAAGCGTGGTTCAAGTTTTCCAAAAACCACACGTCAGAGAAATATCGCTCAGCATCTCTCCCTAGCGGAGCGAGGATTAAAGACTCTTTCAGAATCACTTTGCTGAGGAAGCAATCAGAGGAATCAATTAAACTATAATAAAACTAATGTCTACGGCACTTTCAGAGTTCTGTTTGTCATTTCGGTTCGTCCGTGGCTGGAGAACGACGTGTGGTCCATGACAACTCAGTGGTTGTGTTTACTGGCCTGTGAATGTGGGATCAGTACTTTGAACAGGCAGGAGAAGACGATGACACTCGGAGCAGACTAACGACCAGGGGGTGTTTATAAACAAATCTCAACCACACTTTGCACGGGAATAAAGATTCAATTAATCCATGAGTAGAGGTGCTTTTGATCATCTCCTAAATAATTCATGAATGAATGATTAACTATCTGAACAGCGCGCGCGCGCGCGCGTGTGTGTGTGTGTTAAAATAATGACCCAGAGAGTTTAGGTATAAGTGAGTGAAAAATAAAACTCGGCTGGTATGTGATATGACCTAAAACTGACACCCAGCCCCCACTTTCACACATGAAACCTATGCATACACATCGGTATCAAATGAAAACAAACATACACGCACACAATGAATTGACACTAAATGAATGCAATGCACAGCTGGCCCCGGAAGATTCACGCCAATTAGGGAACGAAATCAACGCCTCAATAGTTTATTTCATGCTTAAAGATACATACGAAGACGGATAAACACGCGCGCGCGCGTGCACACGCGTGAAGCATCTG
>KV751353.1:607721-631870 GCA_001698575.1 Mola mola
CTCTCTCTCTCTCTCTCTCTCTCTCTCTCTCTCTCCTCTCACGTCACTGAACGATGTCTGTATTCGAGGACACCTTGACAGCCTCCCACAGCATCATCATCATGCTCATCATCATCCTCTCTCTCTCTCTCTCTCTCTCTCTCTCTGACACACACACACACACACACACGTAAATTACACACGCAGTGGCCCGTTGAGAAAATGAAAAAGAAAAAAAGAAAAAAAAATCGCGATTTAAAACAGCGTCATGAATTATGAATCCGTGCTGAATCTCAATGACGACGGTGGCCTGAAAGAGAGTTGAGGCGCAGTTTTGATTTTCTCTGCGCGGGCCGGATGTTGCCGTCATTGGCGGTGGTGCTGAAAGAACAGCTCCGCACGCGCCTCCGCAGCGCGTGTGCGCGCACACACCGTCTGATTTCTGTGAGCCGGAGTGAATTGATGATAGGTCAGGTGAAAACTTGTAGGGTGAAATGAAAATCAAGGCCCCTCGTCGCCTCTTCTTGCTGCCAGTTTCGGCTCCGGCGGAGGACCGTCGAGTCCTCGTTGTGCTAAAAATCCCCGTCTGGAGGTTGAGTTTATAACGACTCTGTCACAACATTCTCGCCGCCGTTTTATACTCGCTTATCCCCACTATTAGCCCGCAGGTTCTTATTTTAAACCCCGGCTGTCATTGTGCGCCTCCGTGTAGAATATTGCCTTTGCACCGCAGCCTTGTGTGTTACAGAGACAATCCTCTGCGTAGACACACTCCACGGAAATCCGAGGCTTTGAATTGGTTCCTCTCCAGCTCCACATGCTCTCCTCTCCAAAGGCACACGAGGTGCTTAGCATCCAGGGGTAGATATTTTTACCTGCGTACATACCAGCATTTCAGTATTGTATCATTTTGAATATGCGAATTTTCTATTTTTTCGAGGTAAAGTTGTAAACATTCAAACTATAACCTATGCTTAAAGCGTAGTCTGCCGGATCACATTATAAGATAAACACATAAATATATAAATAATAAAAAATAACTATGTCAAAATATTAGAACAACCAGGGTAAGAGGCCTATACATTACCTCGATATTTGATTTGTGTGTAAACAGCCAGCGCGAGCTCTTTATTCATATTTTGCTGTCGACACCAGGACTTACTCGTGTTTTACAGTACATAAACTTTCTTTTATAACAGCCGTATTGACATGAGATTGCAGGTTAATATGTATGGGTGTACTTAATACAGTTGATTAAGGTTTAGTTCCATTCAGGGAGGCAGAGCTTGTCCAGTGAGCCAACATGCACTGTATTATCACCTCTGGATGCCTCAAACCTTCCTTAGTGTCACTGCTAACACCCACGTGTATCCTGCTGTTTCTTGCTGAAATGGCTGCTGTGAAAAGGGTCTATTGCCACTTCTCTTTTTATGAAAAATAGTCTTATATCAGGGCAGTTATTGCTAAAAATGAGCAAAATGGGTAAAATGCGCAGAACACTGGAGATTGGAAACATGTGGATTACAAAGTGGCCCTGCGCCCAGAACGCCAGTAACCCACAAAATTGTTCCAGCCTCACATTGTGGTTATTAATTCGTGGCAATTCATCGGTAAATTCACTTGTAAACATGATCTATTAAAGCCGTATATCAACTGATATAATAAGGGCCAGGTTGTCTTGCTTCACTGCCTGATCTTGAGGACCTGAGCAGGATCCCAGTGTGTGTTTACATCTATTTAATATCTTTAATTATCTTTATATGCAGTCAAACGATGACACTTAAAACATTGGGGCAGATAGTGTAGTAAAGGCAGAGAGAGTGGCATACACAGGACTCATTTTTGTCCCATGACTTTTAAGCAACTATAACAGGTTACAGCTGCAGTTGCTTTTTTTACACACCAACATAAGTATTAAGAGAACAGAAACAGTCATTAACTTTGATTTCAATGAAATATTCTTAATGAAATATTGTACTTACACATAATTGGACAAAACTAGCATAGAATTTACTTCAGGGCTGCCCAAAGGGGCGCCCACAAGGCAATTTGGGGACGCCTACTCATTTCTGGCCCTCCAGATGTTTCTGGGGGTATATTATATTAGAAAAAGTTTTATGTTTATGCACTTTTATTTTTAGGGAACTCTAGTGAATATGTAGGTGTCACAATTTACTTCATCTTTAATAAAGCATGGCATTCAATTAAGGGACCTTGGGATCCTGGAACCATTTTGCAACATAATAAAATAATATAATACAATAGATGTTTTCTTTTGATCTATAGCCATTAAGTTTCTGTAGTGGCCCACCAACGGAAACATGGGTCTGTCTTCAGTTTGCGTTTTCAACGTGTAGAAACCCTCATGATCATTCTCATAATCTAAGAATGGACATTAGGGACTTTATGACTAGGAATTGACTGGTACCACTTCAGATCTTAACAACAGCTTTCAATAGCATAAGTAATTGCTTTTGGCCTGTGGCCACCCATACGTTTAAGATTTGGGCCTTTGACCGAAGTCTGGACACTCCCGAGTTACACAGTAAATAAACAGAGGCTTCTCAGCCAATCAGCGGAGTGGATTTAGCCTTTGGAAGAAACAGCTTGTTTTCAGTGAAAGAAAAAGAGTAGATAAAAAGACAATACACTCTGAAAAAAAACACTCATTTTATCTTATCGTATAAATATATGTGTGACAAATGTCTTTTACGTTAAGGTCAAACTCAATCAGCAGAGAGCGTCAAGACAACTTCCGCCCGTCGACCGGTCCCTCCTCCACCAATGAGCTTAGAGAACACTGGCACGGTGGGCGGGGTCGGATCAAACGCAAACATGGCGGCGTCCTTAGATGATAATTTAGACCTTAATAACCAGGACTACTATTCTCTACTCAACGTCAGGAAAGAGGTACGGTTTATGTCGTTTCACGGGGACAGCGAATGCTGACGAACCTTTCGGTGTGGTTATCCGGTAGTTTTCCGTCGACGTAGTGCGCCGCAGTCGGCTCGCCATCCCTCAGACTAACTGTCTTCATCAGCACTCTCATCCGTGGAGGTTAATGCCGGCTGGTGATGCAGAGCAAGAAGCTATGCTAAAGTAACTTAAAGATGTTGCGGCACTTGCTAAGCTAGAATTCGGCCTGTGCTGGCACTTTGAAGTGGATATTTGAAAGAATATCCGTGACATCGATGGACAACCACCCACATTTTTGGTAAAACTAGGGAGACTTGGAAGCTTGACTTTAACTGTTAACCTTAGCTAACAATTTAACCTCCTGTTTAATAGACAGGTAGCTGCATTTATTTTCTTATTTTCTTATTTTTTTCATCATAATGTGGCAGATTATTAATCAACTGGCCCACTGACAAGATCAGCAACACCAAAATGCCTGCAGTAATTTGTAGTTAGGTTATTTTTAAGTAAAAATGCAGTGGAACTGCTGGCTACCTTTCAACTGTCCAAGATTTTCCACTTTTCTCATATACAGTAAATTGAAGTGAACTACTATTTGGGCTAGCAAACTAACAATTTGAAGACCTCACCCTTCCTGGCAAGTACTTGGAATATCAATTAATGAAGAAAATAATTGTGAATTGCAACACTATTATGGAGTGAAACCCTGTCTCTCTCATTACAGGCTACATTAGAGGAACTAAAGGCATCATATCGGAGGCTGTGTATGCTCTACCATCCTGACAAACATCGAGACCCCGAGTTGAAAAGCCAGGCTGAGCAGCTTTTTAACCAGGTGCACCAGGCATATGAAGGTAAAGCCACTTCAGATATACAGTTAGGCACATGAGCATTTGGACAGTGCTTTTGCCTTTGTATTCCAAAACAATGGGCTTTAAAAAAGCAATGAAGATGAAAGTGAAGTGTAGACTTTAATTTTTAATTCAAGGGATAACAAATTAAATACAGCATTAACCATTTAAGAATTACAGCCTTCTTACATGGTCCCCCATTTTAAGACGTTCTGAAGTAAATTACTGACAAGCCCTTTTGTGGCCAACTGTGATCTATTCCCTTATTAGTCCATGTTAAATTAATCAGATTAAATGTCGGGGGTTGATTTCAGATGTTAAATATGCATTTGGCAGCTGTTCAGAGGAACTCTCAATATGAAGCCCAAAGGATATTCGACGCAAGTTAAGTAAGAAGGCCATCATTAGGCTTAAAAAAGAAAATAAACCTATCAGAGAAATAGTAAAAACATTAGCAGTGACCAAATCCACAATGTGGTTCACTCTTAGAAAGACAGAATCCACTGACAGGATCAGTAACATCAAGATGCCTGGAAGACCATAACTAAAGTGGATGATGGTGAAGAAAAAATTTTCTCACAACATCCAACCAAGTCAAGAACACTCTCGAGGAGGTACACCTATAACTAACGACGCCAACAGTCAACAGATGCCTTCATGAATGTAAATACAGACATTTCACAACAAGGTGCAAACCACTGGTAACGCTCAAGAGCAGGAAGGCTGGATTAGAATTTGATTAAACCAAGAAGAACTTGTACCAGAATGATGGGAAAAGTCAGAAGAAGGAACGGAACAGCTCATGAACTGAAGCGTACCATGTTTTGACATGGGAATGTATGGCTGCCAGAGGAACTGGGTCAGTGGTGCTTAATGATGATGTGACTGCTGACAGAAGTAACAACATGAATTCTGAGGTGTATAGGGCTATACTCTGCTCACATTCAGCAAAATGCTGCATGGTACTTCAGTGTACAGATGGATAATGACACAAAACATACCGTGAAAGCAACTCAGGATCTTCTCAAAGCATAGACATGGGATACTCTTCGGTGGGCAAATCATTCACCCGATCTTATCGTATATCTTAACCCAACTAATCATCTTTTCAATTACTCAGAAGGCAAAAAGGCTGACAAACAAACAGCAACTAAAGGCACTGCATCAAAGGCCCGGAAAAGCATCTCAAGGCAGCTCAGCATTTGGTGATATCTGTGTGTTCCACACTTCAGGCAGTCATTAACTGCAAAGATTTGTCATCCAAGTATAAAAAAAAAAAAAACTCTTCTTATTTATAATTGTCAGTTTTTTATAGTTATTTTTGAGTCTCTGAAAATGGAAGACTTTGTGTAAAAATGGCTGTAATTCCTATGTTTTTAATGCATTACCCCTCAAATTAAAGCTGAAAGTCTATTCAGTCATATTTTTTTGTTTTCAAATCCATTAATGTCGTGTACAGAGGATAAAAAACAAAATTGTGTCACTGTCCAAAAACTGAACTTACTGTACGCCGATTACAATTAAAACCATTTAAATGAACTAAAAAAAAAAAAAAAATACAAATGACATTAAAATGTACACGTAACATTTGCATAAAATGAACACTTATTTTCTTCTTTCCCTTCAGTGCTGAGTGATGAGCACTCTAGAGCCATCTATGACATATTTGGGCAGAAAGGGCTGGAGGTGGAAGGCTGGGAGGTATTTATTCTGTTTAACATAACCTTTTAGTCTTAAAGTTGAGTGTTGCTGCGGCCACATTATACTTAGAGTTTTAACACAGCTCCACTACCTTTACTGATGGCAACAATTCTGTGTAGGTGGTGGAGAGAAAGCGAACTCCAGCAGAAATTCGAGAGGAGTATGAAAGGCTGCAGAGAGAGAGAGAAGAGCGGAGACTGCAGCAAAGAACTAACCCCAAGGTTTTCTCTGTCACAACTAAAACACATACTTTTGTCTGTTTCTCCACTATCCCATCCTATTTTTTCCATGAGGCTCCACTTTTATGCAGATTATAAAGATTATAAAAAAAATACTTATCTTTGGTTGAATTCCATAGTTATTTCATTGTATCTTTTTTTTATCTGTTTTTCTTAATTCTGTCAATTGCTCCCTTAACCTCGTCATCATTCAGGGCACAATCAGTGTGGGTGTGGATGCAACAGACCTGTTTGACCGCTATGAGGAGGATTTCGAAGAGATGCCAGGAGGGGGGTTTCCTCATATTGAAATCAACAAAATGCACATTTCCCAATCCATAGAGGTACAAGAAAACATGCACCTGTTACCTTCCAAACAGGTTCTTGTGTGGGCTAGCGTCATTGCTGTGTCTGAGCTCAATCAAACATGGCTGGCTGTCTTTTTTCAGGCTCCTTTGACCAACTCTGACACAGCAGTGCTGTCTGGTTCACTGTCCACACACAATGGAAACGGAGGGGGCAACATTAACATGACCATAAGACGAGTTATGTCTGCCAAAGGCTGGGGAGAGGTAAGCACACATGTTGACAAGTTGTGCCTATAGATGCTCTAAAAATTTGTGTTAAACATTACGATGGGATAATGCAGATTTTTGTGAGCAATTTTAGCACATTCCTACACATTTACTAGTTCCAATGCATTCCTCTCTGCAGGTGGAGTTTGGTGCAGGAGATATACTTGGGCCTCTCTTTGGGTTAAAAGTGTTTCGCAACATCACTCCAAGATGGTAAAGCTGGACTATTTGACATAGGGGACTAATGCATGTTGTATTATCATATGAAACAGCATTTTCTGCTGTCTGTTGACTATTCATTCTTTTTATCTGTTTCTCTCATGTTTTTATTCAGTTTCTTGACAGCCCAGGGCAGTTTGCAGTTTTCTCCTCGAGGCTTGAGGCCAAGCTGCTCTCTAATGACAGCGCGTCATCTGGACCAGAACACCATGGGATATTTGCAATGGCGCTGGGGGCATAACAGTGCCATGACCACCAGCCTGGTCCGAGACACAAAGAGCAGCCACTTTACTCTAGCTCTGCAGGTATATGCAATGTGCAAGCACACATGCGTTTAGGCTGAAGGTATACAGCTACCTGATTTCAATAAAATAAATTTGCTTAGTGCTGTAACTTAAATTTGACAAATTTTTTATGATTAAATTTGCTTTTTGGTCATTCTTTATATGCAGCTGGGTGTGCCTCACTCCTACCTGATGATGAGTTACCAGTACAAGTTCCAGGACGAGGACGAGACTAAAGTTAAAGGCTCTGTTAAGTATGTTTGGTCTGCTTATCCAGTTCCAACAGACATATTATCTGTAAATCATCTGGTTTACTAACCATCTGGTGTGGCAACATGTAACTGTCCAAAAATGTTTATTGCTTACTGAAATTTTGTTGTAAACACCAAAAGTGTTGTAAATTTAGATTTTATTCTCAACATTGTTTAAAAAAAATCACCAGTTTGTCTTTTTTAATCCTTGTTGTCAAAATAATTTCAAATAATTTTTTGTCAAAATATAAAAATGAAAACATGAGAACTTTTATGGCCTTACTTAGAAAAAATCCAGTGCACAGGTTGTCATTCTGTGACCTGCTTTGGGATTAACTTGAAAGTTTTATATAAAAAAATAAACTTTTTAATTATTGTTTTTTCATATTTCAGATATTAATTGATATATTGATAGACTGGATTTTCAACAATGATACACAAGATGCTTTTCAGAATTATGACAATTAGAGCCACAACAGTAAATCAATTAGATGATTGAAAGAAAATTAATTGACAAGTATTATGACAATTGAATAATCATTTCAGTCCTGTTTTGAGCAAAATCATCAAGCATTTGTTTGTCCCAGCTTCTAAAATGTCAGAATTTACTGGTTGTCCAATTCGTTTCTAGCAGTAAATGGAGACTCTTGAATATTAATTGGAGTGAAGAATTTGAAGGCGTCACTTTGGGCTCTAAAAAGACCTGATTATTATTTTTCACTATTTTTTGACAATTTATAGAGTAACTGATTACTCAATTAGTTGTGAAAATTATCAGTAGATTAATTGATTATTAAAATAATTGTCAGTTGCGCCTCTAATGATAATAAAGGGGAGCTACGGGAGATGTTAACAAAAGAGAATTGAAAAAAAGCTGATTTTAATTTTCTCCGTCCCACTGTTGCTGCTTGTGCGTAACTTCTGTTCATTTTGGTGTTCCTCCCTTTCCAGGACAGGCTGGTTTGGTACTGTGGTGGAATATGGAGCAGAGAGGAAGATCAGCCGACACAGTGTCCTGTCGGCCACTGTCAGCGTCGGTGTCCCTCAGGGAGTCACACTCAAGATCAAGTACTGGCCAACCCAGAATATGATCATGTTCTCCTGTTCTTATCTCACTTCATGAAACACCGGTGTGTATGTAACTTTGTGCTGGTGTTTCATCGCAGGTTGTCGCGTGCCAGTCAAACGTACCTGTTCCCAGTCCACCTAACAGATCAGCTTCTGCCAAGTGCTGTCTTCTACGCCACCGTGGGACCCCTGCTAGTCTACATGGCCATTCACAGGCTCATCATTATCCCATATACTCACGCACAGAAAGAAGAGTCAGTGCACCTTATTACCTCCCGTTTTAATGTGGCACTCAGACAACATTTCACTTTGCTTCAGCAGAACATTTTAACATCTCTGTTTGTATTTATTAGCAATAGTTTTATTGTGAAACCTCGTGTACATCAGCTGAAGTAAAATTCACATTGCAGAAAATACATGTTGTTAATACTATCAGGGTTACTTTCACACTTTTTCACACTACAGAGAGCCTCCTCAGTGAACCCCAGTGGGTCATTGTTGATGTCGCTTTGTATGTGTCTGTGCTTCTCAGAGAGCTGGAACTGCAGAGGAAGAGCTCCGCCACAGACATCGCCAAGAAGAAGCAGGAGGCAGAGTCTGCTGTGAGTACTCGCGCTCACATGCAGCCACAGAGTTATTCATTGTGTGTTGGCCATCATTGATCACTGTTTTTGGGTTCCGCTCTGCTCTCTTTGTCTAAAATCTTCATTTTTGCTCTCCTCCTCCTCCTCCTCTTCTTTCTCCCTTGGCTCCTCTGCAGGTTCTGCTGATGCAGGAGTCTGTGAGGAGAATCTTAGACGCGGAAGAATCCAAGATGGGTGAGGGAACACACACACACACGTTACGACAGGATGAGACAATAAAACTTTTTTTCAGTCAGCAGCCAGCATTCAAACCTTGTAAAAACCCAAGTGTGTCATTCCAACACAGATCTCAGGGTTGCTATTAACCGTGTAATAAGTCTGACTTCCATCATCAACTGCTGTAAATCAAAGGATGATGACTCGATTCTGCAGTAGGTTGGGCTTGTGCATTTTCTGCCATAAATCGAACTGTGATTTTAATGTGCCAACATATTTTATATTCTTTCTGTTATTTTTGCGGAGTGTGCACGGGATCATAGGTAACTTTTAGTGGCCCTGTCATGGTAGAAATTACTAACATTTTAGCAGAGCTGTTGTTGCTGTGACAAAGCCCGACATAGCTGACATTGTTGCTGTGTTTGCACAGCTTGTAGCAGGAATTCACAAAATAACACTGTCCACTCCTCATATATTTCATACAGTGAGTGCCACTGTGTTGTGTGCATTATTCTTTACTGTCCAGGTCTGATCATCTTGAATGCCTGGTATGGAAAGTTTGTCTCAGACACCAGCCAAAAGCAGGAAAAAGCAAAGGTCATAGACGTCACTGTTCCTCTGCAGTGTCTGGTCAAGGACTCCAAACTCATCCTTACTGAGTCCTCTAAGGTGAGTGTGTCAGTGTCAGTCTGTACATTTGATTATCTACGTCTATGGAAAGCCAATGAAGTCACTGGCCAGCGTTTATAAATGTGCCACTGCAGATGGCAGCCATTCTGTCTTCTTGTACATAAACTGATCAGCCACAACATTAAAACCACGGTTAGTTGAAGTTAATAGAGACATAGGCATGTGAATTTGTGGGTGTATCTGTGGTGTTTAGAAGCAGGGTGTTGGTGGCGGATCCTTTGAGTTCTATCTGTTGCAAGGTGAATCTCCATGAAAAGGAGTCACTCTGGCATGTCAAATCAAATTTATCACTGCACCACACACTGTGCCTGGGTTAGTTTTTGTGGCATGGGATAACACGTCCTTCTGGGGGGTTTGCTTTTACTCTCTTCAAATGAAAAAATGTTTGGGCGGATTTTAATGGTCAATACCCTCCACACGAATGCTACGATCCAGCTTTTCCCCACTAGAATGTGGCAATGGAGCACTAGTTTACACTTCAACTGTCTGTGGTTTTAATGTTGTGGCTGATCAGCGTATATGCCAACCTGCTGCTGTACTTCTGAACTCCATCCTGCACTACTATAATGCTGTTGTGTGATTGTTTTGAAAACTAATAACCCACTCAACTGTATTTCTTTACATTTCTTCAGCGTGAACAAAAGCACACTGGTTTTGTCGCCATACAGCATTTAAAAACTAGTCAACAGCAGGGGTTCTAGCAAGCCCTCTGCTGGCACATGAGCAGGAGCATGGAGCCACATTCACAAATGCAGAGTGCCGTTTGCAAAGGCATTTATGAACACCAGCTGGTGGTATTAAACTATTTTACAAATTAGTTACACTTGCACTTATATAAACTTTATAAGGGATTAAACAGCACTGAAACAATGACATCATTTATGTTCGAGACAATTTGTATACGTGTGTTTGAATTGTTTCTGTGTGCAGGCAGGATTACCAGGCTTCTATGACCCCTGTGTAGGAGAGGAGAAAAGTCTTAAATTGCTGTATCAGTTCAGAGGTGTCATGCACCAAGTGATCTCTGCAGATACTGATCCTCTACGGATACCCAAGCAATGTTAGTATGCAGACAGTTCACCCAGTGTTATAATAATGTAGCACCACACTAATTATACTTTACCACAGCCTACTGTGCATGCATGCATATACATATTGAATTTTTATTTTTTATTTCCAGCTCACAGAATTGAGTCTGAGTCCTAGGAGCCCATCTCTGTTGGAGCATCAGAAGGCAAATGCAGATTAAAAAAAAGACTTTTTGTGAACAAAAAAACCTGAGAATGGAGGGCGCCCTTCAACAATGAGTTTATTAGTCTCCTCTGGCCTTCTCCTTTCATGGTATTTGTGAATCAGTTTATCAGGTACCTGCATTCCTACCTTTTTTTGTGGGTCATCTCATGGGTTCTGCAGAATACAAGACCCACTTCATAGCCTCAATGAGTTGTCATGACTTTGTGTAACTGTTTAAGCTGACACGACAGTTCAAATATCTGCCAGCTGCAGTAGGTCAGACATTATTTGATTTATGCAGAGGGGCTGGTCATGAATGATGAGATAAATGTGATTTCAGTGTGTCTCGACATTTTATGTCAAGTGTTCCCATACCATGGTAGTTGTTATTCAGTGTGTCTCTCCAGGGTTGGTTTGAATCCAATAATGTTGTATCACACCATTTCACAACGTCATGCAGATGTTTAGAGAAACACTACGCAGGAGACTAACCACGACTGAGGACTGATTGTGTAGCTCGTGTTTTTGTTTACTTGTTGAAATCTCTCATTCTGATTTATAATGCCTTTTAGCAGCATGTCTGCTGCTCATGGGGTTCCAGTCAGCATGTAGAAAGTGATGCTGAAAACTATCTGTGAGGGTGTTGGGATGGGAAGGATTGTTCAGGGAGGGAAAGTGATCCAACCAAGGACAGGCAGACTCAAATTATACTTAACTTTGAAAAATATTCCAAACTAGACTATAATTTATTTTTTTTAAATCCCAGGCTTGACTTTAAATTGAGTTCAGAAATTCTGCTTAAATTCTATTTGCATCAAAACTTTATAATTATGTCTGTAGAATTGCAGCCAAAAGTTTAACTATGGTTGTTAAGGTACTGAAAGTTATAGTTATATATCTCGCTAATGGGCTTGTTGCTGGGTTTGCCGCCAGAGGGGTGTACTACGAAGCAAGTTCAACAGAGCCAGGCTTTCTTTGTGAGCAATGGCTTAACAAACCATAATGCTCTAGTTAGAGATTCTGAGTATTACAAATGTGGCTATCAACTTTCTTTGTTAACTCACTTTTTTTCTGCTTCGGGCTCTCTGCACATTCCTGTAAAAAGGGGTATTTTGTGCGTCATTTGATTCTTCTTCCACAAAAAATAACCCTAATACTATCTAAAGAAAGGAGGAAAATATTTTTCTGCATCACCAACATTTATATTTTCATTAGGGGAAAAAAACAGGAGATACATATTTGCATTCTTGTATCTTATTAGACATCCCTTGATGACATTACTGTAGGTACTGTACATTAATGTACAGCTCTGCAGGTTTTTAGCTGTAGCTTTTAATGCATTTCCACTGCCCAGAATCTGAAACTCACAGAGAAATATCACCAGGAATAGAATCATTTAAAAGGGAAACATTTAATAGCTGATTTTAAGACGAAACTCAGAACATAACCTGGTCCTGACCCGGTTTTGTTTGATGCATCGGTTACCATGGTGATGCAGCCAGCTTTAAAGAGAACCACTCGTTTCGACACACTGCTCAACATTTGTCACTTAGACACTAATCTTGCTTTGCAGTACACCCCTCAGAAGAGAGAGCAGGTCTTCACTTTCCATCACGAACGTTGTGTTTGCTGACAACTCAGCAAGCGTGAAAAACTGACTAGTACTACTTTAACTGACCTGAGCCACACTAAAAACCTTTCACTGATTATGGCAGATTTGCACTGCAAAATTTCTTTGTATTTTCTTTATCTGTACATCAGTCCAGTGCCATATATTTTAATTAGATTTTAATGCTATGCCATATCTTATATGTAGTATTGCATAAACGGTTTAAACATTCATCTTCTCCAGGGTTTACTTTGAGATAATTGACACCATAAATTACCTCTGCTGTAGCAGTTTTCCCATAAGTGATCAGTTTGGTTGACATAGAGAAATCCAATATTCTATGATGCACTTTTGGTTCAGATGAAGGTACGGGGTGTTGTAAAGAAGTAACAGAATATTTAATATCAAATGCAAAGTACAAACATGAACCCCTTGTTAATTACTTTATTTCTTTTTTAATTGTTGGTGTTAGTAAAGGTGAATTTAACTATTATATACACTGTATATCTAGAAAGGGAGATGAAAGGGAAGTTAATTATGTCCGTCATGAGCAACATCTCTGAAAACACTATCAAAACCAATACTGTATAATACAAATAGCATTTTATTGAGCACAAAAGATGACATTTGCACAAACTGCATTTCAAACTTTTAGTTATTTTTCATGAAAGTTGTTGCGTGACTAGTCGTGACTAGCCCTTGATACGGTGCCCTTTAATTGTTGTTGCTGACCTGCAAAATAGGGAGATGAAACATTAAGTACATTTTAGCATTATTTGGAGAAATTGTTTAGACAGTAAGGTCTACTGTGATCGCAGCCATTTTGCACTAAATGTGTCTGTAACATGTCTTCTTGTTTTAAAAAATGAGCAGGAAGGTATTTGAGCAGGTCAGACGTTCCCCTCTGCTCTAGTGCCACCATGAGGCCAGCGGAGAGACTCCTCCCTGCTGCTACACTCCAGTCCCTCACAAAGACTCCCATCAGTATGTCAGTGAACTGTATGATCGAGGAGCCTGTTTTCCTGTCCTGTAAAGACAGCAATAAATATGAACCAACCAGATTCTTCTTTGAATTCAGAAGCTCTGTACACAAGCATGTATTAAACAAAATGTGCAATATGATATTCCAAAAAGACAAACCCCAAGTTAAAATGGTAACTCTTTATTTACAATAGTTTACAACAGTTTCACAGAAACGGTTTGCACCACAGTACAGACGACGCTTTCTCAATATGGGGATAGGACAACCCAGGATCAGAATAAACAAGCCGTAGCACAATGAGCATTGTTAACATTAAGTACACTGATGTTTTAAAGACACAGACTAAATATTTACTTTTTGTCTGAAGGCGTCTTCAGGTTCCTTTCAAGACATGAACCGTCCTGAGAATCGGCAAATGATTCTAAGTAAGCAAACGTTCAAAGAAACCATTACCGCCTGGGTGACTGCTGGGTACAGACCAGTTAACCAACATCTGTAAATACCAGAACAGCGAAGAGATGAGCGTAACTTAGGGGTGGGTGAGCTGACCAAAAAAAAAAAAAAAAAAAACCCAAAAAACAGTAATAATAATCAGTACTATTCAATCACTACCACAGTTTAAATCGTGATCTTTTTTGTCCTTAGTTTTGTAGTGTACTTGAGACTTCAGTCAAACTTGAAACAGCTGAGCATTTCTCTATTTGCATCATTAAAACAAAGAGTTCCTTTTTGCACGCAAGCTCCATGTTTGCCATACCACTAGCTGCAACTCAGGCTTCATTTTCTTTTAATTTCACCAAAGGAAGAGTTACTATGTTAATTGTCCAACCAGCAGAGACATTTACTTTGCTACAGCAATGTTCACAGAGTGCACGACAACCAGTCGAAGAGCATATGTGTTGCTGATCCGATTGCACATCCCCACCTGAACCACTTTTATCACTCAGAAAGACTTGTGTCTTTACAAACCTAACATTCATTATGTGTTTGTGTGTGTGTCGGTCATTCCCTGGTCAAGTCGCCAATTCTGCATTGCAAAACCCCATCCTGGACTAGTATCCAAGGTTCTGAGCCTTAACTCTGTCACTCTACAGTATGGCTTTTTATATTATATATCAGAAACAACAGCAGATGGCACATGAAAAAAAAACAAACAAAAAAAACAGACATTTCTTTTTCAATTTAAACCGGCCGCATGTGGACCTAACTAAATACTTCCATGAACATGTTAGTGAGATGTGATAAGCGACTGAGATCTGTTCCTCTGATCTGGCCCTTCAGAGACAAAACAACAAAACCTGAACCTGCCCATGGCTCTTTATGAAGACATCAGTTTTCAACATCTTACAAAAGACCAAAAGCCATGAAGCTCATAGCAGCACATGCATCAACAACAGCCTTACAATGTTGGCCACTCAAACCAATGCAAACACTCATGCAAAAAATGTCAACTGGACTTTCGAAAGGTTCTTTCTAACACTATTCCGGTTAGGATAGCGTTTTATTCTATCGATATTGCATTAACAGGACGGCCATAGGAGTTCCCTTCTATAAATAAACGTGTCTCTGAAAGCTTTGTCGTGAGCATCAGACAGTGGAAAACCACCAGTACATTTTAATAACGGTTTGGAAAAGTAAACGAACAATACCTCTGTTAAATCGTGTAGTAAAATGCAGTAAAAACACTGACCAGAGGCAACAAAAAACACCAAAAAAACCTCTATGAAGAAAACTGCCAAGTTATCTGAAATTGTCTTTTTTCATTATTTATTATGAAACATCGCCTCAGAAGCAGAATTCTGCTGTTGAAACATTTCTGAAAAAGCAAAGTGTCAAAGCTTCGTGTGTGGCCAAGTGAAGTCTCGATTGAGAGAGGAAGCTGAAGCTGGAAGACGATTTTTGAAACGAAAGGAAGAGGAACAAGCGCCCGGTTCCGCTGTGCGGATTCAAAGCCTCTAGTTCAATCGCAACAGTCTCAACGGTACGAGAAAAAGATGACGCAAATGCTAGTCCCTTACCCTACATCTTTGTTCTACTGGATTAGGCCTCTGCTTTAATACTATAGCACCATCTGAAGCAGTTAACACAAGGCTTTTCTTGTTTTCTCCTTTTAAATGATTAATTGTGTAACGTTAATAGAGGCATCTAAGACAAATCAAATCCAGTTTAGTCAGAGAACCGTATCTGTCCTTACAGGACAGGAAAAAAATAGTGAGAAAAGTGCAAACTGTCTTTCCCACAAATCCCAGCATGCACCAATGTGGGTGGCGGTTGTGAGGGTATTATCTTTACATGGCAGTTCAAATGTTTCCAGTGTTCAAAAGACACCAAGTCCCGACGGTGACGGTTTGCAGCTGTGCTAATGCCTTCTACAGACAGTCATCCATTCCGTGATTGCCTTACGCACAGAATCTGTAGGGAAGCAGAGACAAACCTCAGGAAATCTAAAATAGCACTCAAACTGTTTTTCAAATGGGGTAAGTGGCTTAGGAGAGGTCCACAGATGTGTAAATAGAAAATGAGGGTTCTTTGCTGACCATGAGGCCAGACACTGGGGGGTGCTAGACCTGAATCTGAGGAGGGGGCAGTCTAACAGGTAGAGGGGAAGCAAGACCGGCAGGGCTCAGAGTTCTTCAAGTTTGGCCTGTTGGTCAGTCTAGCATATGTTTGCTGGGGGCCGCACGCGAGCGGTGGGAGCGGCGGGTGTCCGGGGTCCCGTGCGTCTCTCGGCACCTCTGGCACACGTATGTCTCTGGCACGTGGCTCTTGCGGATTTTGGCACATGACAGGTGGATCCAGGTGTTACACTTGTTACACTCGATCATGGCCCGGCCAGCAAAAGGCTTCATGCAGAAACACGTCACCAGGTCCCACGAGTCGTCATCTGAGAAGACGGCATGCAATACAGTTCAGCGTCAGATCCAAAACAACAGAAGGACAACAACGTTTTTCAACCTAAGCGCTGTTTCCTGGTCTTTAGGGCTCTAAAATTTCACAGAATACTTTTTTTCTTTTTTAAATGACTGGAAGGACAGTTTAGCTTAAGAAGGCTAAACAATGCAAACAGTGTTGGCAAGTCAAACGTTGGAGATAAATGTATTTATTCTCTGCTAACTGTGCTTAAATGTAACATAGACTAGATGCCTAAAGTGAAACACCTGTGTGTTCCCCATTTACACAGCCTTTACAGAGGCAGCGGGAGGGGGGGGTGTCCGTTTCAATGTGTCTCTGATCTGCCTTGCAGGTAGTATTAAAGTGGCGTCAGAGGCGAGCTGGCGTTTGTGTAAATGTGTAAGCTGGCTGGCCAGCCACTGTCGTGTCACACGCTCCGCTGGCCACGTCCCTTACAGCCGGTGCTGACGGTGCGCCCCAAGAAATCTAAACTAATTCATTACTCTTTCACTCTTTCATAAACACCAGAAAGCAGTGCCCCTTCAGCAATTGAATAGTCGTGTCTGGCGTGCACCAACTGCACTGGTGGAAAAAGCGATGTATTTCCAATGTTTTGAGTTGCCCTCTGCTGTTTCATTGTATACTACTGTTGAGCAAAATGGTCCAAACGACCGAACTCCATATGGAGAAATTTTCAAAAAAAGAAGTACTTTGCAGACTTCTAGAGCCTGAAGTTTTTGAGAAAAATTGGCTTAGGTTATTCAGAAATATGGAACTACCTTACCTGAGTCTACCATGATGTCTTCGTCCTCTCCTGATCCATCTTCATCTCTGAACACCACCTGTTTCCCCTGGCGGAACACCGTTCTGTTTCCTGAAAAGCCCTCCACCTTCTGTACTCTTACCACCCCTTCTTCAAGGTCTTGCCCGTCCCAGTGTCGACGCTCCTCTTTGGGCTCCACCTCGCAGGGGGCCGGGCTCGGCAGGCGCTGGGGGTGGAGGGGAATGCTGATGTCGTCTTCGGGCTCTTCTTTGATCGTTCGGCCGCTGAACGAGACGGGGTACTGCAGCTCTGAGACTGGCGACTGGCTCTGCTGAACATCCCTCTCCTCCCCAGCAAAATGCGGCCTCTCGTTTCTCCTTTTCTTCTTCTTCAGTTTGTCAGCTTTCCTGCGGTCATCTGGGTGCAAAGTGGGGATTGTGTGCTGTAGAAGACATAAAAAAGGGGTAAATTGTGTCAAAAAGGGATGAAGGTGAACATACGAGGCTGATGGTGAAACTTAAACTCAACTCACATCTTTTTTGGTGTGACTGGAGAGCGGGCCCCCTGGCTGTGGACGTTTCCTGCTCCTGTCATGGGGGACCTTCGGAGGGCGCTGGGGGCAGGAGGCCGTGGGTGCTGGGGTCCAGCCGTCGCTGTCCGCTGTGCTCCCTGTACTGTTGGGGGGGCTGGAACTACTGCGCAATGGAGAGTCCTGGAACAATAAAAGGAGAATGTGAGGAAATCCTTAACAAACACTCATCCACTCAGTACCAATCAGTACACTGCCGTAGTAAAGACTACCATGGCATTCTGTTAGTAAGTGCAAGTTATTACTGATTTACAGGCTATTCTGTGGGTGAGGTGAAGGTTTTCATTTTTATCACTAAATGAGTGTCACCATGTCTTCAGGAACTTTAACATTGCAGCATGGTTCGTGACAAGAATCCATTTCAAAGATTGTACTGTAGGCAATGCTGCAGTGCTGTCATGGCAGCTTGAATACCGTATCCCACTTGTTGAGTTACATTCACATCTCTACAACCCCTCTTTATGCGTCAACATCTGCGTTAGCAAGGAGACCAGGCGTGCAAAACCGGTCGAATATCAACAAATGAAAAGAGGACTTTCCCCATGTAATAAAATGTGAGGAGACGGAAAGGACAGAAATACAACCCGAACCTCTCATGTTTTCCTAAATTAAATACATTGAAATTTTCAAAAAGTTAATTTTTTTGACTTATTATCCGGGCATCTTTGTAAAACAGAGCTTGCTCGCAAGTGGCCTACCCTGTTTAAATACAGACAATGAAAAGTTTTCATTGCAGTCTTTTCTATAAATATAAAATGAAAATCATGAGGTCTTAACCTGAGTACCCTGATCCCAGAGAGTCAAACTGGGCTAACAGTGAATCGAAATTTAGAAAGCAGAAGTAAACTTCCCTTGACTCCAAGACAGGGCTTCAACATCTGGGCATATGAAAGTTCATGTTTTCAATGCATTGCTTTTAGTAAAACAGTATTCTCAGCTGTAATAAATGGGGATACGCATGATTAGCACAAGTATTGTCTTATCACTGAACCCAGAGTAGCTCTAAACTTTTTCGTTCCTGGTAAAGTTTTGAATTCTGTCATCCAATGTACAAGGAAGTTTAGCCCAACAACTAGGGGTGTGACAATATGTCATGAATCGAGGTAATCAATCAAATCAGCTCCTGATACTCTGATACCATTAAATATCATCTAGTCTGATGTAGAACTGAGACAAATAACTGCACGAATGCTTTACAATATGTGCAGGAAAGTAAAAAGAAACCTCCAAAGAGTGGAATTACAGTCACAATCATATCTTTCTGCAATGTGCAAACATCAGAACCAAAGAACTAATTAGTAAGAATTTTGGTATATTTCTGTATGGTGATACATAGAGAATTGAGTCCTGTGTATTGTGATTTGTATCAAACCGTTAATGTGATGTATTGTCACACCCCTACAGCAAGCTGTCATAAAACCACTCAGCTTACCTCTTGTGGGTATGGGATGTAACCGGCATAGGCCAAGACAAAAGTGCAAAACTTGTTAAAATCCTCCACCGTCCGCCTCTTCTTGTACGGCGAGCCGAAACCCTGAAACACGGGCAGGTCAGCGAGACGTTAGCGGCATCAAACACACTGTTTAACATTAACATACAAACATGGCGTTGACATGACCGATCGCCACACAAGCATAAGGGTGATCCGCTAGGTGACACTCCGTTCGCTCGATGCGACGCGACTAAATAGAACCCAAGTGACATTTGACATGTTGAAAAGCGTGAGGCAAAGTTTAATTCATTAATCGTTTGGCGCCGGGGTACTCACCGAACGCCCCCCTCCCCACACACACACATAAAACACACACACACACACACACACACACACACACACACTCAGATGAATCCAAGTGGAAACGTTCAGCTACGATTAGCTGGATGGGCTAGCAACGGACAGTAAATCAGTAAGGAACGCTACACGGCTAGCTGCTGGCTAACGTCACCGAAGCTCAACTCAGAAACAACAATCAAGCCATAAATTAATTTGCATCGAAGACTCACGTTATGAAACCCGTACATGCACCGACATTTGCTAACTGTCGACGGACGACTGGAGTAGATTAGCGTCCGGTGAAGTGATGCTACACATAATTAGCCATGTTTGTGTCAGCATGCTCCGCATCGTCTAAGGAATGTTTTCTTTTCGAAGAAACATGAAGGTAGTTTTAACGACATCGCTGACATCTGGAGTAACATAACATTCACGGCTCGTGATATCACACAAAACGGAGTTGCCGTCGTAAAGTTGACAGATTTGATGCGCGTGTCTGGGTGAATGACGTTAACTTGTCTAATATTAAATTTACTTTCTGCAACAGCAGCTATCATTATGTCAACATTAGCGCGGCAAGCTAACTAATCAGCAGCTGATGCTACATCGTGCGGTCAACCTCGAACAAGTTGACGTTTGCTAGCGTCGTTAGCATCTTAGCATCTTGACTGCAAACGACTAGTGTAAAACAGTTGCATTGACACTTACCTCCGACTGAAACGCGTGAGACGTCGATGGGTTTATGTCACCCATCCTTCCCGAGTGCCTGACCGGCTGGTGTTTTGTCGATAACCAGACAGACTATAGCGCTGCGACAGTAAACACCGAGACTACCTAGCTGTTGCTCGCTAGATGGCTACCTAACGTTATAGCTAACGTCAACGTTACTTAACTCGAAGCAACAGTGGTCACTCAGCTTTCCATCATCATCCACGGTGGCTTTACTTGATCTACTGACAGGAACCAACCAACTAGCCGGTCGACCTCAAGTTGTGAAGCGGTGAGCTAACAGTAAACATAAGCAACTCTCACTACTGTGTGTCCACTACACTGTCGGAGCCTTGGTTTGATAGTTTACAGACTAGTGGGGGAGCGGCTCACTCAGGCTGTCACAAACTGCCTGCCCCCCCGGCGGGGGGGCGGGGGGTGTGTGTGCGTGTGTGTGTGTCTGTGCGTGTGTGTGTGTGTGTGTGTGTGTGTGTTTGTGTGTGTGTGTGTGTGTGTGTCTGTCTGTCTTCTTCCTTCTTCACCTTCTTATGATACGGCAGTCTTGTGATACAAGTTGGGACATCGTTGCCCCCTATTGGTGTTTTAGTGAATTGGTCTATACCGTAACATTACCAATACTTCATGGTGTTTTTCTTTTTTAAATAAAGAGTTGTTACACATAAAAAGATAAAACCGCAGGGTACCTAATTCTGATTTTAAAACTGTCTTCTTCCTTCTTCACCTTCTTATGATACGGCAGTCTTGTGATACAAGTTGGGACATCGTTGCCCCCTATTGGTGTTTTAGTGAATTGGTCTATACCGTAACATTACCAATACTTCATGGTGTTTTTCTTTTTTAAATAAAGAGTTGTTACACATAAAAAGATAAAACCGCAGGGTACCTAATTCTGATTTTAAAAAGCCATTCATCAGGGATAGATTCGATGCATGTCCTTAAGTGTCCCATGTAATGTTTGTAGGGGATGAATAAGGGCTGACTGTTCATTTTTACATCGGATACACCAAGCAGTTTAATTAAACCGTGTCATCAGCCACTTATCTTAGCCTTTAATTTGTACTAAGTAAAGTTGCTCCCTTTTGTCTTCTTTCAATGTTATAAATTGATGTCGACATGATTATTTTTGTGGCCTCTTTTGATAATTTATTATTCACCCTATTTTACCACCATATGTATTCGTACAACACTGACTACAGTGATTCTAAGTGAAATCCTAAAATTCTAAGTCAGATATTAACATCAGACATTCTTAAGATAACTGTTACTTGTAAAGAATAACCATTAAACATGTTCTCTGTATAAAATGCCAGCTATTCTGTTTCTAATGTGATTTAAGTAATGAGCATCATTTCTGAACCTCTACTATTCTACTTTAAAATGGGAACAATACAAACAACTAAAACTTGATTATGTATGCATTTTTTTCAAAGGTAAATAAAACTTGTCAAATGTATACATTTATTGTCTATATGCGTACATATTTATTCCAATCCTTATTTTGTGTGTTATGTATCGAACTCTAGACCGAATTAAATGTCTACATTTTATCGCCTTATATTACACTGCATTATGGCATGTACTGCATTAGTAACTAGTCAACATGGAGGACCCAAAGGACTCAAGGAAAATAGTTTGAAAGCGTTCTCTTCATCGATATCCACCTGTTATTGATTCAGGATTCAAACGATTAGATTTTAAGGTAATAGTCATCTCGTTCTGAAGATGGCGCTAATGACACAAGACAGAAGCCGAGGGAGGAGAAGAGGAAGAAGAACGGAAGTCCCCTTTCTAGGTTCCGTTTGCGCTTTAAATTCGTGTTTTCTGCGCGCGCTGTCCGCTGGCGAAAAGCCAGTCTTGACAATTACTCAAAAGTCAGACGTTACCGTTGAAAATGTCGAACACCAGGCATAAAAACTTTCGCAACTTTTTAACGGAACGGTTAACTGCCGTGGCTGTCCAAGTTTGTGAAGAAGTTGAAAGTATCCTGGAGGAATATTACGAGGAAAACAAACGCCTGCGGAACCTCGTGCACACGGTGCTGAGCCCCCAGATAAGGTTACCGAGGATAGGTTCGTTACGAATCCCATTTCTTTAATTGATTCAATTTGACTGATTGAGGAAAAGTCAATGTGTTTGCATCGACTTGACAGCTAGCTAGGTGGCTAATAACACGCTTAATATAGTTTGTTGTGCTTTGTAAGTAAACTTGTTAAATGTAAAAGTTGGCCTTTGTGCCGAACGCAACACGCAATTTAACATCAACAATAAAAGTAACAACGTGCTATGTGTGATTGCTCTTAATAATCCCAAGTACTTCTACCCAAAACATTATTTATACAGAACGATAGATTATAAAGTTGCAGAACGTCGGGTAAACAAAAACATGAAACCTGTGCAAGTACAATAAAGATAACTGGAATGAGTAAGCAAGTGTCTCTATCATAGGAAAATGTTTTAACTGCTACCAGCATTTCAAAGGAAAACAAACTTGCTCAGTAAAGGTGGAGTGAAAAAGAGACACCTGAACTAACATTTCACAAAATTACTGATCAAATAGAGATTCAAGTTAGAATCTGTTTCTTGCCTCATTGTTTTCAGAAACATGGGTGTACAGTTGAGCTGTTCTAAGAGAATATGGTGTTGTCCACCTGTGTGCTTTCAGTATGGTACCACTGAAATCCTAAACTGTTGTAAACATGCTTTACATCCTAGAACTGTTCTGCATTTTTATCTCTTGCTCGACTGCATGCTCACCACACGCGTATTTCCTCTCAGAGATGTCATTCTTCATGCTGTTTATTATTTCATGCCTTCATGCTGCTGGAAGCCATGGCTAGAGTCGTCATTCTCAGGTTGTCTGTCTCATCCTCATTCAATTTTGGTATAAATGTCCACAGTGATTTTGGATGATCTAATAAATCTTTTTATCGCAGCAGAACTTACACTTTAGCCAGGTGATCAATGTTATTCACTTCAGCTTTCTATGGTGTTAATGTTATGGCTGATTGATGTATATTGTAAAATAAATTTATGATATGACTAGAATTTTTATTAAAATATGGGCTAATTTGGGAAACATTTGAAGTGGAGTGCCATGTTTGCTTTTATGTCCCATGTGTGGCTTGCTGTCGTCATTATTGTTTTTTTTATTTTTCTTTTCCATATGATAGATACAGTTATCGGTCACTACACTGGAGGAACCATTAATGTCAAAGAGCAGCAGAACAGCCAGATGGACCTGCCAATATCAGAGCCTTTGCTTGGAAATCCTAAGGAAGAGCAAGTTGAATATGGCATAAATTATGAAGCAGCACAAAATCAAGGGCTGCAGGAAGCTGACAACTGCATTACTCAAGTTTGTGTCAAAAGTGAACCAGAAGAACACGTTGACTCAAACATGCCCCCCGACCTTGAATTATACAATGTTAAAGTTGTGGACTGGGACCTTGACAATTCAGACACACTCTCGGCTAATGAAACAGTTCATGATGAGTATGAGGATGGTTTCTCATTGGACTCAGATGCAGCCCTTTACAGGAGTGAAGAAAGCTCAAGTGAAGGTCAGAGTCTTCAACATCAGAGAACACAAAATGTAAGATCATTTTATGCCCTGTAACCTGAAAAAGTCAAAGTATTTGATGAAATGCTGTTAATGTAATGTACATTACTGTGCACCAGGGATGTAAGGATTCACCTAACTTGCGATACAATACGAGTCATACTGGTTTCACAAATTTATCACTTTTTTTTAACATGACAGTTAAGAACATTTATAAATAAATTAGTGTCCTTTCATTTATTTTCAGACTAAAAGGACAAAATATTGTAATTAAAAAAACCAAAACAAAACTGGTAAATTCAAGAAACCCTTTTCACTTGCAAGGTAGGGAGGTTCTCTACAAACTGCAGAACAGTTCACCGTATTTTCTTTGTAATGAGAAAACATCAATCTTAAAGCTGAGGTTTGTAACCGCTGGGAATCATGTAAGACTCGTATGGAAGCAACTCCACTCCCCCCCCCCCCCCTTT
>KV751353.1:634388-660506 GCA_001698575.1 Mola mola
GTTTTTTTTTTTTTTTTTTTAACTTTTTTTTGTTTTTTTTTTTTTTTTTTTGGAACCTGTATGCAGTTCAAAATATATTTGACCTTTCTTTAAATAATTTTTGCATTAATCAAATCTTTTATGCATGCCCTATTATAGGGCTCCATCTACTGTAAATTATTTTATTAATTCATCCTAATTTTAGAAGCTGAAGCAAGTGACTAATTGATATATTTGTTAAAGATGTCAAATTACCTAAATGATTGATTGCTTAATTCATCACCCATTATGTAAAGGTTTTAATCAAAGTATGTTTAAGAAGCATTGCAGGATCAAATGTTGGCACAGGTGGGAAATTTCAAGATACTTCTGCCGCAGTGTTTTTTGTTACTGAACTTTTTTAAACAGGCCATGCCTTTAAACACATGTGAATGTTCAAGAATAAAAATTCCCCACATATGACATCTGTCATTTTAACTGCCTACACTTTGACACTGAAAACTTGTGTAACCACACAAAAGTAATTTTCACAACTTCCTCTGTCCATTCAGTTTTTTCCAACTGCTTTCTGAGCAGCACTGACAGGCTTTACTGCAGCTGTGTTAGTTCATTTACTTGACAACACCCAATAATTTATTTAATACAAAAACATTCATTTCAGAAATGATCATAGCTCAGTTTATTTTAGCCCCTTTTGACGTAATTCTTTTGACTCTAATTCATTGATGCTAAACATTTTTAAGTCAAGTTGTCGACTTCTTTCACAGCATCATTACTTGGATTTGATAATCAAAATGCAATTTTATTTTTTTATAATTCCAACTGAAAAAAGAGAGCACACAGATGTGCTTTAGAAAATAAGCTTGGAAAATACCAAAGACTGAAAGAGGACCCAGAAAAGATGTGGAGACCCAAAACTGGATGGGTGGCTCCACCAGATTCCAGAACAACAGATCTTGGTCCAGGAGCGCGCAATCCCAGGAACATCTGAGATACTGTGCATGCTCCCAGGTCTCTGGTAAAGCATGAGTGTATATTAATATACTGTATGTATAAACTATATAGCTCTTCCTCCTGAAGGTCACACAGAAGGTACTATTACCACAATCAGCACTACAGTTAATCAGTTAAATATGTTGTATAAGAATAAATTATACATACAGTATTTGTAGTGTTTGTGTGTATGCAGAAGATGTTGAGCCGAGTTAGTGTAAAACCGCATTGGGGAGAAACCTCAGCGTGTTTACGGAGTGGCTGTGATTCCCCTCTGCTCCTGCGGGGGGCGCTGTGAGTCGGAGCGGCCGGATCACCTTGGTTGTATATCAGATGACGTAAGGAGCTCAGCTGGTGTTTTCGCTGCTAGGAAAAAAAAAAAATTAAAACGCTCCCCACTAGAAACGCTTTGTCATGATTCACACTTTTTTTATTGCGCGCGTGAGATTAATGATTAGTCAGCAGGACGAGTCGGCGCGTCTCACTTCGTACCCATCAGGGCCGTTTAAAAGTTAACCGGATGCTGCTGTTTTGAAATTAACAGCTCGCCCGTGTTTCAACCCCTCAGACTCGCGTCGCGTCGTGCTGGAGTCCAAACTCAGCGACCCGCTGTTTGTGTAGCGTTCGGGTTGTTTTTCTTGCGATTATGGCCACTAAGAAGACATACATCAGTATCGGCTATGCCTCGTTTGGTGTGCTCATGGGCTTGTCCGCTTTCCTGGCGTGGAACATCGCGTTCAAACAGCCGTGGACGGCAGCCATGGGGGGGCTGTCAGGTAGGTAAACAATACATATCCCGGCGTTTGTGTAAACAGCCGGGAGGCTGGAGGTGACCCCGGTTAGACTGCTGAACAGACAGCCTCACTGTTATGAATTGTAACTGACATGATTCAGCTCGTCATGCCCACTTTGGACATAAAGTGTTGTCAATGTTAGTGTTTTGCATATTTTATCCCACATATCAATCATCCATAGTTTACTGTAATTCTGAATTCGATTTCGTCCATTGTGCTCTGCCACTGACCAGAAAACATTGTTGGTCCAGAATGTTTAAAAATGCAAAAAACTAAGACTTGAGTTTAGATCTCTCATATTGAGCACACACAGTTTAAGGTCTAAAAGTCAAGCACAAAGATGGTTGGAGTTCTTCACTATTTTGCACTGAGCAATATTAGGTGTTATCTCTGCAGGTGTGACCTGTGATCCTTTGTTCACTGGTGCAAGTCGGTGATATCTCTAGCCTTTTGGCACTCATGTTCACAGCATGCACACTGAGCAATTATAGTGGTTGTTAACTCACATGTTGCAAAACTTGACATTGACTCGTCTGGACATTTCAGGCGCATTTTTATGATGAAGATGCAATTAACACCTATTTACTAATATACACCTGTATGTCAACCTTCATAGGAAACACTGTAAGCTGCTGTCAGATTGTACAGTCCAGTTCCTTCTGTTAGACATTCAGACTCAGTAAGACTTGTTGATATTTGAGGAAGAGTTTTGACATTCTGTCATGTGGCAGGGACTCAACTCTGTGCATGTTTAAAAAAATAAAAAAAAGGAACATGAAGAATGAAGTGTGATTCCTTACCTCAGCAACAGGCAACATGCTGTGTCATTCTCTATTTCTAAACTACATTCAACTCTGGTCTGAGGAAGCATATCAGACTATTTCAATGTTCCCTTCCTGCCGCACTTTACCATCAAAGTCAGCAAAGTCTGAAAATTTGGCTTTTTGGATGCAAAAATAGGGAAATTTAAATCCACAGTTATTATTTTACTGTTTCCTTTGTTTTAAAATAGTGGAGGAGGTTTTGAGTAAAGTAGTTTTGGAGATTCACAACTTTCAACATTTAACAAAGACAAAAATATTAGAATATTTTAAATAAAGTTGAAACAATGGCGTCCTGATGTTGAACGTGTTTGGGCTGAAACTAACTTGCGTCTATCCCAAAGGTGTGCTGGCCCTCTGGACTTTAATCACTCATGTCATGTACCTGCAAGACTACTGGAGGACCTGGCTCAAGGGCCTAAAGTTCTTCTTCTTCATTGGCATTTTCTTCTCCGTGCTAGCAGTTGTGGCCTTCTTCGCCTTCCTTGCTGTTGCCATCAACAACAAGGAGTGTAAGTTCAATCAGAACGAGGCTGTAATAATAAATCCTTTATTGCTCCCACAATGCGGAGATTTGGGCAGCAGAAAAAAAGAGGAGACTTACACATGTGTGACACTTACTACCAATGTGTCGGATTGTTGTTAGTTACATTTTTTTTTATAACTTTATCACTTTTAATCAAATGAATATGTCAGAAACAGGGTAAATAGTGATCTCCTGCTTTTGAGCATATGAACGTGTGATCAGTCATGTGATTGCTCTCAGGAATTCACCTTCAGAAAAGAATTCATTTACTCCTAAACTTGTTTTATTTAATATGTTTTTTCTTTGTTTTCTCTTAAAGTTGGGATGAATATGAGCTCGTATTCAATGTTCTTCTGGGAGCCAAACTTTGATAAATAGTTTACATACTTTTCATTGGTTGGCCTCATACTTTTGGCCATGTGGTGCAGGGATTCGGCAGAGGTCTTTGTACAGGCATAAATATGCTAAAGTCAGATTGTGTCCCTCCCACAGCCCTGACGGACCCTCAGAGCCTCTACCTGTCCTGCGTGTGGAGCTTCATGAGCCTCAAATGGTCCTTCCTGCTCTCCCTGTCCTCACACCGCTACCGCAAAGAGTTTGCCGACATCAGCATCCTCAGTGACTTCTGAGCGAGCTTAGACATCATCAGACACTAAACAGACTTTGGAGTGTGCACGCTGAGCCGAGAGTCACACTGCTTGTATGTAATGGAGGACATTTTCACAGGAGGCCGAGGATGAGTTGTAATATGTTGTGTTGTGGGAGAGCAGCTCCTAAAACCCCCCCCCGGCTCTTTTTAATTGTGTGTGCTGGTCTTGTTTTTGAATTTCCAGTCAAATCCAGCTTTGTCCAGTTTTGTATGATCCTCGATAGATTTTAATTTTTCACTTTCCTCGCGTCCTCCTCAGTAAGTCATCCACACACGTTCCTCGTGACCAAATAAAGGTGAACTTCTCACTAGCTACGTTTGCATGCGCAAAATACCTTAATCAGATTCAAAAATTTGAGGGATTGGAAATTCCAAATCCACTGTTATTACGGACGCCAAATCAAATAATCCCATCATGATGTGCGTATACATACACCAAGCGCAAATCAGAATAACAGCATTCTGACATGCACCGATTTGTCTGATTCCCCCAAAATAACCACAGAAGAAGACCGTGCACTTCCGCCAGTACTGTAAACAAACGCCAACGTGGCTACATTTTGCACTTTCCCACTTTTCCCTGCAGTATAAACTCGGCACGCTTAAAGAATGGACCTGCGCCAGCTTCTGAAAGCCCTAATTTTTGTTTCTATTGTTCTCTGTGATCGAGCTACAGGCTCAGCAATGCATAAAGCTCCTGCTGTTACAGGGGGAGAGGGCAAGAGGACATGAGCATCCCTCCAAATTTAGTGCTACTGTCACGTCACGTTGGCATAGGGCACACATGCGCAGTGAGAGCAATTTTACCCCAAACAGGAAGTTGCGATCGGAATATGGATCAGCAAATCGGATCAGAATCCTCCAACTGACGTGTTTATATGAAGTATTTTTATTCTGAATCGTTGTGTCCATGTAAACAGCTGCTGTGACTCAGTGGTCCCCCTCAGCACTTATCAGCTGCAGTTTCATGATTTAGCCACTAGGGGGCATAATTTGTCCAACAATTGAACGGTGCACTGCACATTTGCTGTGTCCCAACTTACTTCTATGTATGATATTTAATTTCCTCTGATAAAATGACAGACAGAAGAGATTTTTTTATAAACGGAGCAGCACATAGTGGTGGTGAAGTGATGAAATCTACATATCGCAAACCATCAACTGCTGTGAACACAGCGCTTTATAGTTGATGTACATCAGGGTCTTTCAGAGGGCAGGTTATCTGGAATCCTTTCATGTGTGCGAGTCCAGATCAGCACCACATGTCAAGATTTAATAAATTTTTGAACCTAGAAGGGGTATTTCTAATGTAAAGAAAGATTTTTTTTTTTTTTTCCACAAGATTAAATGAAAATAAGTATGCGAAGCACAGTTCCTACTTTAATTCACAACAGGAGCGATACCATTCATGTACATGCATATGGCTTCACATTATATTTTACTTCCATTTATGTCAATATGTTCTCATGACATTACTTTGCTTTGTTTACCTCTATATTTCTGTGTCAGATGTGAAGTAATGACATCGTATATCCACACGTATGACTGAATACAGGAGTGTGTTTGTTTTAGAGTCTACCAAAGCCACCTCAATAAAATATGTTTTTTGATCTCCCCTTTGTGTGTTTATGCAATGAATGAATCCATATGTCATGTAATGTGCGTCGCAGGGGCAGATCCAAAGTGATAGACACAAGGGTCAGTGTCGGCCTCACAGTAAGATTTGTACTATTAGAGGAATTAACTACCTTTCTCACACTGCCAAGCCAACATTCTTGAAGAAAAAATGGGAAAAAAACACATCACATCATCACAATTCCAATAGTTAATACAAGTAAATAACCTGATCTTAAAGTCAGGCAATTATTCCATCCATTTACATTTTTATTTTGTCCCTCAGAGGAAAGGTCTGAGGTTGGCTTCAGCTTAAGTTTTGAGTTAAAGCAGTCGCTTTAACAAAAAGACTTAGAAAAGATATATTTAATTGAATTATCCTGCAACTAGTTTTTTTTTTTTTTTTTTCCTTTTCTCTCGTATCCATCCTGCAGGCACTAAAGGAAAGACTCAAGTATGGAGTGCACAGTGTTTCATGATTTACCAAAAGTATCAGAATCTTTCATCCTTGAGAAACCACTTTCATTGTTTCCCTCTTGTGTCCTGCGTCCCTCATGCATTTTAAGGAAATTTTTGGCAGTTTTTTTATATTCAATTGCATTTCGCCAGCTTGTTTTTAAGCCCCCAGAGTCTTGTTGCATCAAGTTAATTGTGATGTTGTGGCTAAATCACCATGGCAACATCTTCATCTGGCTGTTATAAACTTCGACATTAAGAAACTGAAAAACAATCCGACTCACTTTCCACAGAACAAGCTGGGGGTTTTGGAACCAAATGTGTCCCATTAAGTTTATACACTAGCCTGTAAAATGTGTGTATGTGTGTGTGTGTGTGTGTGTGTGTGCAGTATGTAAAGAGAGGGTGGGGTCTTGTTTGATTCAATTATGGGACTCCTTTCTACCCAAATCAAGGAAGGAAGTTGTCTCAAGTGTTGAGTGGCAGTCTGAGAGCATGTGGCGAGGCTGGAAACCAGTTTATACATTCAAATAACACAACTATCCTAAACATCCTGCACAATTAGATGCAGAAGAGCAGCAGCAGCAGATGAATGAGCAAATCAAACGGGCAAATCAAACTTTTTGCACAGCACACTTACACACATTTTCAGCATATGATGTCAGATGTTTATGAGCATCCACCTGTCTGTTCTCATAAACACATTAAAGCGAGTTGTTACAGCAGAATTTGATGCTCTTTACTTTTCTCTGTCAGCCTGTGTTCGAAAGCAATGTGCTCAAATAGAATTTTGAAGCTCTCCATTTTGGCATTTGCTCCATGTTTTATGCTGCATTATAGTTCGTTTCCAAATTTCAATTTGCAAATGTTCCATATGTATTTTGGTGGCAGGCAGGACACCTGCTCAGCAGAAGCTGTAACCATTCGCACATGCACTCAACACACTGATGGCTGTATGCAGGGTTCAGTTTCTGCAGACAACAGAGTTGGCAGAGCTGGTCAGTTGGCACAGCTTTGAGATAAAACTGCAAAATTCAGGGTGGCCCTTCACCGTGACCAGTCCAAAACACACGGGTGTTGTTGTGTCAGTGCATCGAAAAGAAGAAATTCTCCCTTACACTGATATCAAAGATCCAAGCACACATAAATATAACCTGTTAATCTGTTTCGACACAGGCTGAAAAGAAGCTCAAATTACCATTAAAATCCTTAAAAACGGTGCCTAACCTTCCCCCCCCAGTTGTAGAATTTAGGAACATGTAATAAGTCTTGTTTAATTTCATGGATTTAACTGCTGGACACAAGCTGTATGACTCCTCACTTAAAAATCCAATTTCAGTAATGCGGGTATTTGTACAGGCAGATATTTTTTCCCTGCTGCGCAGTGAAGCGTTTCATCTTTAGCGGTTGTGACTTAAAAGCATAAACAGCAGTGGCTAAATATTAATTCATATGCAAATATTTGACCGTTGACCAAAAAAACCTCTCGGGCTCAATGTTCTATGGCGAAACAAAAGCAAAAGGTGATTCATTTGTGCGGACAGACGCAAATGATCCACTGACAATAATAAGATCAAGAAAAGTGGTGCCGTTGGGAATGTTTCTTCATTCGCTCAGCACAGAAAACAACAATGGACGATGTGCAAAATGAGGTAAACAACATATATACCAGAGTTTCTACCTACCTAAAACCTTTGTTTGTAGATGAGAGGCCCAAATAGAATGTAGTACTATATAATAATATGTAATATCCCTGGTGTATGTAAGGTCCCTGGTGTTTGTGCACTGGAGGCTTCATGTTTCCACATCTCACATGTGTACGCTGAGTACTGGACCAGGATTGGTCTCCAAACTATCTGTGGCGTCACGTATTACGCCTGCAGGCATAATATGCTCTTCAAAAACCAAAATGTCAATTAGCGAAGAGAAAATTGACGCTCCGAGTATGAATGTGGTGACACTCCTTCACAGTCAGACGCTGCAACATTACAGCTCAACCGATATGAAATTTTTGGAGCTGATGCCGATACTGATATCAGGCAATAAATAAGTTCTGATATCCGATATTGGCCGATATACACAAATCTTTCCCAACGATCCCTGAAATGAGGTTATCAAATATTAGCGACAAGCTTATGCAGCAGAAGCAGATTATTTTACAGTTTAACAATGAACTTTTCGGACTCACACTCCTTCATTTGTCATTAAATTCACATCAAATGGGAATTTCTCTTTGGCACTCGGATTAAAAGAGACAGACCGACGTATACCATTCACATAACAACAAAAGTCCTGAGTGGATGGTCCACCGGCCTAAAAGATGCAAAGATGCAAAGATGCAATAAAAATAGTCAGGTAATAAACAAATGCCCACCTCTAAGTCTCAGTGGGGTCCTTGTAGATGATTTTTTTGGTGGGAGAAGTGGGGCAAGTGGATAAAAATTGGGCTATTCAGGCACTTGTTAAGGATGGTCACAGCTGTAGGGATAAATGACTTCTCATTGCCGTTCTTCTTGGCTGTTGGGACTTTCACTCTGCGGCCGAATGGCAGTAACTGAAAAGACGAGAGGAGATGATTCTGGATGATTTACTGACTTAAATGCCAGCAGTGCACTGAAACAGTGACCTTGACTGGGAATTTGATATGGATCACCCCCATCTGTTTTCTGCAATGTGTTCCCTTAAACATTTTTTAATCATCATTTTGGCTGGCATTTATAACATACTGTATAAGCCAATACTGATATATCTGTGATGGGCCAATATTGGCCAAACCGATATATCACTGTGCTCAACTGCACATATGTCATCCTGCACAGTGATGCTCAAACATTCAGCTGCAGGAACACGGAGGAACACAGAGTTCTGATTTTAATACGTGTGCTCATAATCCGAGAAACTCGTAAAATGAATGTGTGTATAAAGGGTCTTTTTTTAAAAAAAAAAATTCTACTTTTGAATAATGGGAGCAAAAACACAACTATTTCTGCTCTTTTTTTATTTTACTTAAGACAAAGTGCATCGTATTAGCAACGTACGAGACGCATTTAAAAGCATAACGATGAAAAGCAGTCGGTTAGGCAACAGAAATACATGTAACGAATTATCATCACTAATGCGAGCAGTGTGTTAATGTAGCACGAGGTTCAGATCGGTTTTAAGCTACAAAATGTATCATGTTCAATATGTTTATCTTGGGTTTGCCTATTAAAAGACTGGAAGAGCTCTGTAATGTTGTCCGCACATTCCTGAACAGCTCACACTGTGCGGAATCACTGATAAAGTTAACACTTGCAGATGTGTCCCTATATAATATGATCCTAATGTGTGTTTTTTGTACGTTTGTGTGTGTCTGTGCTTATGTGCACGTACACGGAAACACACACTTTTGGCTACTTGTCACTCCCCCTCCCCTTTTGTGTTGTGTGTGGCCTGTTTCGTGTTTATTTCACTTATGAACATATTAGCGATCCGTCTCTTTGATGATGATGATCCAAAAAGACCCATAAAAATGCTTATCATTAAAAAAAAATACACTGACCATTTTCATACGTAAAAAGAAGAATTTTGTCTAATGCAAAAACTGTATATTAATTCCCATTTTAGGTGTAACGGGGATAGAGGCAGCAAAAAACCAACTAGTCAAATGCAAGTAATTGTGAAATCCATTAAACATTAGACTTAATAGAAAAAAAGCCCTTGAACTAAAAAAAGAATAATGCGGAAGGAAAATAAAAGCTGAATGAAAAACAAACATCTTGAATTGGTCGAGAACCAGATGGCCTCTTTGACATTAAGAAGCTGCTTTGGCATTTTAGGAAGGCGGGCCCAGAACGATTTCCGAGGAACTTCCGCTAAGTGTGGTATGAAACCCGCAGATATTTAAACAATATTCCTCAGAATTAACTGTTTTATTTACAAACCAAAACATATGTTTCCTGACCTTTGTCACTCGCGTCTCTCATCATCCTTCCTAATTCAAGATTACTCGCTTATCTGCTCCCGTTGTCCCTTTCTTTAACCCCTGATCTCCTCCTGGCCCTCACCATCTACTCTAGCCGCCCGCCAGCGGGTCAAACCTCAGAACCCCTCCGGTTCTGCCCGTTCAGGGTACAGCTGACTCAGCCATTGTTTTTGTTTTTCCCTCCCGTGACTGTTTCTGCGCCTCTGGGACCACTGCAAGCTCGCATCTGAAACACTTTAGAGGGACACATATTTGCCGTTTTAGAGAAACAAAGGAATATGCCATGGCAGACGCTGTTTGAAGTGGCTTCACAGGGGGAACCAGAACCAGATCGAGGGATTTGACGAACCATAAAGGAACGTTAGCGCAATGCAACTTTGGTCAGATTGTCTAATCTGATGGAAGTGGGGATTGATTCGATGTGAAGGCGCGCCCTTTTGAAGCTGAATCTGCTGATGTTTCTAATGCAACAGCACTGTTGTAGGAACATTCCTCTCCACCTCACAGACGGGCCTTCGCTGTGCATTCGATAAGAGTGGATGCCTGATCCTGGAGATCCCAGGTTGACAGCACCTCCAGCAGGTGTTGTTTGAAGTGTGAGTTGGAGACTCTCAGACAGGCTCATCTGAAGGAATTCTGATGATTTCTGAGCCGTCTCTGTGTCTGGTTTGTAGAGGGTCCAAGTGGTGCAACATCAGGACAAGAGAACACGCCGCGCCGAGTACTCAGTTTTTACGACAAGGGAGGCAGGATGTGATCCACATTTACAGTATCCAGAGATGGTTATTATTTGACTGGTTTAGGCAACCACCTCGCCTACACACTGTCATCAGCTCGATAAGATCATCTCTGAAGATCTCAAGTCAGGATTTTCCAACCCCCGGCAGCCACAAGGAAGTCAATTTATCACGCTGAAGTCAAATGGCTGAGTCAGCAGCGAAGAACAGCTTTCGCATGATGACTCGCTTGCAGTGCTCCATCGCGCTGATTAGAGTCAGCATCATCTGACACGAGCACGTACAGCAACAGCCACGTTGCCCCTGTATCATGTCACGACGCGCACGCAGAGACTGGACTACCTGCTGCTTGTGCATATGGACCTGATGTGGCGCTATGATCAAGCAAACTTTCACGCACATATTTAGCCACAAATCATAAAAGCTTTCATAGTAAGAATAGCTTTATTGACGTTTTGAAACAAGGTTACAACAATAAATACAAGTTGCAATGAAATCCAAATAAATAAAATTAAACCAATAAACAGGATCCCTTATGATAAAAAAAACCCACAACAGCCTGGAAGCCCAAACGACAAGGGCCCAGTCGCCTGTGGGGAACATTAACAGGACCTTGCTGAAGGATCCCACTCAATGCTTGAAAAACAAGCCATAAAATCAATCCCAAAAACTCCCAGGTAACCAGTGCCGGGCAGCAAGGGCTGCTGTAATGTGCTAAAGCCACTTTTTGTATGTTAAAACATTGCAGTTGTGTTTTTGATTTATCGGAGTCTGTGGATGGTGTGCTTGTTGATGCTGGAATAAAGTGCACTGCAGTCTCCTGGAAATACAAAAAAGCTTTATTTTGGCAAGTAGCCTCAGTTGAGCAAAGCATGACTGTACTGCTTTGGACAAATATGACTGACTATCAAAATACTGATTTCCCGTAGGTTTGGGCACCCGAATTTCTTCCATTTAAGAAATTATTTAGACATCCAATTTTTGATTTCAGACAGGCTTGACATGAGCTGTGAAAAAAATCTGCTTAAGTCAGAAATACAATTGGGTGTCGTCAGGATAACAGTGGAAATGCCCCAGGTGTAGGATGCAAATAGTGAATTTATATGACATCTTCCATTATTTATCATGTCTAATGCTCAGCTGTATGCTCAATACATGTCCTTAGTTTCTGTTCGAAAGACACCTGTTATAAAGGGTTTCTAAGCAAAAAATATGCCCCTTTATTAACATTATGAGTGATTGGACCATATGATCATTTACCTTTCGGAAAAGATCAGCAGGGAAATGTGAACCAGAAGGGGATTTTTCACAACAACCAAAAGCCTGTATTCTGAATCACATTTAAAGAGAATGCTGCCTCATTAGAAAAAGTGATGCCGTGCCATCATGCACTGCTTCCTCCCTGGACGCCGCCGGCAGATGCCGAGCAGGTCTTTCTCCAGTCCATCCTATTGCTTGGCGGACACCGGCCCAGCGTGCCGCAGCCACGGCTGTGAACTCCACTGGGACTGTTTGTAATGTGCCACGGACGAAGCCCCGGCACTTAAAGACTGTAATCAGAGCCAGAGCAGGATATTGGCTAAATTACACATGAAAGCAGACACATTTGAAGGAAGCCCGAGGAACAAATATTATGATAAATTATGGCCTAATACGAGAAGATAAGTCACAGCTAAACAAGAATAATATGGGCTTGCACGCAGTGGGGGAGGGACGTGTTTTTGATGTAGATTTACACTTCCCGTTTAAAAAACATGTTCAAATTTAATATATGCAGTTAAAGCGTCACGTTCCATTTAAACTTTGTTCGGGATCTTTTAATCATATCTCATGATCGTCATCAGCAAAGTTGTTGTAGATGAACGCTTGATTATGAATCTGTAGTATTTCAGTGCGTTTCACTAAATGCCCATGACGGATGGTTGATGGACTGTAAAACTAATTCTTTGGGACTATGTGTTGTGATTCCATCTGCTTTAATTTTCCAAAATGGTCAAATACAGGAGTAAAGACAAAAAAGTAGCAGAAGAAAATCTGTCCAACCTCACAACCTTGTCAGAAAATGTTACCTTCACGACAGACTCCATCGTGCACAGCAAAGGAATGAAAAGAAAATATTTCTCAGGGCTTCTGAGGATTCTTTGCCCATGATGCCTTATCAGTTATATAAGTTTGAGTGTATCATAATCACATAATTTCTCAGATGCTTCTGTGGTAACTCTGACCCGCACACGCACAAATTGTGATCGGAAATCTGAGGCGTCGTTTGAATTCTCAGACTCAACGTAAAAGTTTCGATGTCCTGGAAAAATTCACAGATTTGATCCACTGTCTTTTAGAGAGTCGACGTTCTGCTGATTAGCTAAGCTTAGCTCAGTGCAAAGACTGTAAAGAGGACGGAAACGGCTAGCGTGGCTCCGTCCTTCCTTCAACCAAAGACCAAAAGGGCCCCAAAAGAAAAATTGGAGTACATTTTTAATGATTCAGAATTGCCTTAACTTTTAAAACCCAGGGAACTTGCAGCCAACATACTGAAATATGTCAGTTAAAGTGCTAATCCAGCCGATCTATTGATGTGCTACTTTAGCTCCGCCCCGTCTCTACTCACCTGCAGCCAGAGCAAGCCGGAGCTCACCTGCTCCGTCATCTTCACCTTTAAAGTAGTCTACTCTACACTGCATGGTGGCAAGTTCTGAGACTGCAGTAGTTCAGCCGTACATGTTTGAACCAGACACAGATTCCCAGGAGGAGGGGAGGAGCCACTTGAACAAAGTTGCCTGCAAGTTGATGCATCAGATTCTAAAATGTAGTTTCTGCAATGTGAAGCCTGTTTTGTACATTACAGAGCCGAGCTGTCTGAATTTGTTGTTGGAAACTGTCCTTGGTGGATTGCAGAGTGAAAGCAGAAATCCTGACTGCCGACTGCTTATTTTGGTCGGGATATGTGTTGTAGATAAAAGAACAAAAACATGATTTCCATCTGAGGCAGACTTTAAAACACTTGCTTTGTTTGAGTGTACACAACCTTTGCACTTCAAAAAGGACAATTACCCAATTTTATTTTACTTTTAATCTGTTTCACCGTCACCTAGAAAATGCAGGTGAAGGCTGGTCCTTTATCTACAAAAGCTGCACCTTTGCTCTCATCATCCAACACCTCACCACTTCACTGCCCCCCTGCCCACCTTCACCTCACACAGTCTCATCACCACCATCCCCCACAAACCACACAACTTCAGCCTTTGGGCCCCCTCCTCACACGCACATACAACCCGCTCCTCGTGAACCCCTCTTAAGTGGATAGCTACCCCACAGGAAGGGCTTCTCCAGGGGGCAAAATGGGTCCCAGATGTGCCACTACAGGCTCCTCGGGAGGGATGGAGCCTTGGAAGGGTGGGTACGGGGTTGGTGGGGGGTGTACAACAATAACAGCACCCCAGAAGGTTGGAGGAACTGCTGAGGTGAAGGTGAGGAGGAATTTAATGATTGCTTCGTTTTTCTGGGGGGAAGCTGGTGCAGATTTCCAAACACATCATTTATGATTGGTCACACTGTTGAGGGCCGCACCGGAGCGCTTCGACCACTTCCGTGTGTGTTGGTAATTGAATCGACTGCATTATGAACTTCAAGAATTTTGTAAGAGTATATAATGCATACCCAGCTCCAAGGGGGGCTTTCAAAGCACTGCCTGTAAACAAAACAATAACGTAAAATCAGGGCTGCAAAAAACTTCTATCAACTAGTAAAAATTTGTTTTTTTTTTTTTTTTTTTTTTTTTTAATCCCCCCCACCTCCCCGCACTCCCAGTGGAACTTCAAAAGCATCAAGATGGCCGCCCTTCAGTGCAGTATTTCAGTCAGGACCAAACCACATGTTGCAGAGACAGAAATATACAATACATCTGCCCTGTTTGATATCCAAGCCCCCTCCCCTGCGCGCGTGCGTGTAAGTCAATACACGTTGATGTATATCGATACGTGTATGATCTATTTTCAGCTCCACAAAGGGTTAATTATGACCCCCGTGGAAATAAAACAAAGACGAGAGCGGGGCCTGAGTGTTTAGTGAAACATTATGTCAAGACTCTGACAAGGAAATGAAATGTGCAACATCAATCAGCCTATGAGGACAGAGATCAAACGAGCCTCCACACTCCTGCATCTGGTTCTGCTTGGACAGCTTCACTTTTCTCCCCCCGCTTCCCCCTCTCCTTTCTTCTCCTTTTCCCTTTTCCCCTTTCCTTATTCTTCTCCCATTCTCTCTCTCTCTCCTCCCTCTGTTCCTCCCCGCACCGCGACATTCCTGCAGGCCTACTCGCTTCATTAGCTCACTTTTTCCATGACGGTGGCACCGTGCCACGCTTTCGCTAAAGGTAAGCAGCAGCTCCTGAGATTAGGCTCGGCAGCAATGATTTTCCTGTCCCTGCTCTGTCTCCACCAGAGCTCCCAGTAAACCTCGCTTCTAATACCAGTTAATCCTGGAGGTGACTTAGCCTGTTGCGTAAATGCAACCTCATATAATTCGCTGTCTCTGTCCACCGCTTTGCTTTGATGGCCAGATGAGGCTTCTTCTTTTTTTTTTTTTTTTCCCTTTTCTTCCTCTTCTTTTTAAGTTGATTGAACCCAACTGGGATCGAGCTACTTTCCGCTCAGCATCCCTCTCTGAATGAAATGTAAACCAGTGCAATCACGGGCCTCATCAAAAATCCTCTGAACTTGCTCTCCGCACATACACTTCCCTCAAATGCTGTAGTAATCACAATCAAACCGTTGGCTCGGAACTGTCAAGTGGCGTGTGGAGGACGATAGGAGGTTCGCTTACGAGACGGGGAACCCAGGAAATAGCACAAGTTTCTGGGTGTCTTGTCTCTTCACGGCAGTCAGCTTTAATAGCTTTTGGGAAAGATGCGAAGAAAGAAAAAACGGCGTTAAAATGTGAAAGCAACCATTAAGTATCGAGAGCGGCGGAAAACTCCCCACAACATTCCTCCGAAGTGATCTGCACATGAGTCACTTGAGTTGTGACGCACGAAGGTACAAACAGGCACAATGTTGGGAAGCTAACGGGGATTCAAACGTTAGATTAGCCTGTCACTCGATCCGGTTTTAGATGGTTTTACCTTGGTGTGTCACCGCTGGTGCGGCAGGCTGGACTTGGGCCTCACGGCTCATCGTTTTCTAAACGCGCCTCGCTGCGTCATGACTGCCGGCATGTAGAAAACGTGTTTTAAGTGGCGGCAGACCTGCGCCGTGTGGAGGAACATGTGTCGGCTCTGCCTCGGGGCCGTGGATGGCACAATTAGGTGCTCTCTCACCTCTGCAGGCTGGGGTCACTGGGCCACCGAGGTCAGGGGTTATTCAGGGTTTCGTCTGTGCTCCCGTCCCGACCCGACGAAGACGACTGGGACAGCTGGTGTCGGCAGCGACGCAAGACATATTTACTCACTCTTTAAAGACCTTAAAGGCAGGTTATAGAAGCATCATGATACGTATCACAGTATCACAGGTCAAAATCCAACATCACAGTATTTTTTTCACTGCAACAATATTGTTGGGATGACTACTGGTACGAAATAAGGACATAATGAGATTTTTGTTATATAATCATGAATAATGCTGATTTGATGGCTGAAGTTTTTTGCCGTAACGCAGCCTTTAAAGCCAGGAAAAGACAACACCTCTGACATCACAAAATAACAATGTATAAAATCACAATATATCGTGATAACGATTTATATTATTATTTATTTATTGCCCGGCCTTTACACACGGTCCTGAACAGAGGTAGACGTGAAAAGTGGAAAAACACGCTTGGTTTTGCTCGACCTGAGCGTTTATTCTCGCGCCACGATGTGACATGTCAGCGGTGAGCCTCTCTGAAGACCATCGCGATCTCCGAGCAGGTTCTGCTCATATGTGAGTGTTTACTGACATCATATGTTGGGAATAAGCACATTTGGGGAAATTATGTCTAGGATGCACGCTCGCACAACCTTTTTTTTTTTTTTTTTTTTTCCTCAATGCTTTTTTCTTTAACTGGTGATGCTGAACAGATTTATGAAAAATCCCTTTTTTCTGAGGGGGTTTATAGGAATTTACGACCTGTCAAGCAAAATTTAAAATTTTGAAATTCTAAACACATTCTACACCACAGAGTATATTGTTTAACCTATAAATCCTCCTTCAGTCTTTTCATCTGCAGTGCGTACTGAGCCGCTCCACGGACTGTCCACATTTGTTTTGCCTGATAAAGCCGTGCGGGAAAGGTCACTGTCACGTGAACACTTGTGAACCTATGTTAAATGGTTAAACGTTGCATCAGCTGCATCAGTCATTTATGCTCTTTGTCACAGGAAAAAAAAAAAAAAAAAAAAAAATCATTTGAGAATGTGTGCTCAAAAAAAAAAAAGAAATCAGCATTGAGGTGTGCAGTGACTACTGGGAGATTCTTGGCCTCACGGTGAATTGATTAATGAGAACATAGACACAAGAGCGCATGCCGACTGACGCTCCAACCCAAATCTGGAACCCATAAAACCTCAGACATCTCTGCAACATTAGACGGAGCTCCTCTTATTGGCTGCGAGGGCCACCTACCCCCTTCCTCCATCCCCGCCCAGCTATCGCAAGCTTCCTGCTTCTCTGCCTGGCCCAGGCCAGACCACACCCCTCTGCAAGTCCTCCGAGAACTGCTCGCAGGCCGCAGACTGGTGTTTGGTTATAAAAGAGGCAGAGGTGGACCTGCTTGTCAGATGGTTTGTTGTTCCGTCAGCCAGGTTGAGGGGAGGAATGTGAAAGTGAGATTTTTAACAAGGTAACCAGGAAGCAGGGCAGCCAGAGCGACGTCCGATCTGATGGACCTTCAGATGTGCCTCTGACGAGAGAGAAGACTTTTGTTCAGGTTCAGCTTCGTTGTGAAAAGTGCGTTCTCTGGAGGTTGAAAGCTGCTGGTGGACGGTACAATGAGAGAAGAGGTGGCCTGCGCCAACTCCCCCGAGGGAGGTATGGGTGCCAGCGAAGAGGAACTGGAGAGAGGATCAAAGAAGAGCCACCAGCAAGGAAACCGAAAACGCTCCCCTTACCCCAAGAAAGACGGCCTGGTTCAGGCAGAGGAGACCAGCAACAGCAGCCCCAACAGCCTGCTGCCGTCCGGGCCGAAGAGACCGAAGAAAAGCCCTGCGACGGTGGTGTCGTTGGCCCCCACGTCACTGGGCCCAAGGCTGGAGCAGCCCTTCGAGGACCTCCACTCTCAGCGCATCATTGCCAACGTCCGGGAGCGCCAACGCACGCAGTCCCTGAACGACGCCTTTGCCTCCCTGCGCAAGATCATCCCCACGCTACCCTCAGACAAGCTGAGCAAGATCCAGATCCTGAAGCTGGCCTCGCGCTACATCGACTTCCTCTACCAGGTGCTGCAGAGCGACGAGATGGACGCCAAGCTGGCCAGCTGCAACTACCTGGCTCACGAGAGACTGAGCTACGCCTTCTCCGTCTGGAGGATGGAGGGGGCCTGGGCCATGTCGACCAGCCACTAGGACCCCGTCAGAGCTCCCTCCTCACACCCTCATGTGTCCACTTCTTCACCCCGCCGCCCTCTGTCTGTGTTTGCACCCAGCTCCTGACCTTCGAACCTCTCAATTCTGACCTTTTCATCTCAAACCTCTGCACACGTTCCTGCCCGACAGCGGTTGGCTCCGTCCCTGCCCGCCTTCACACCCGTAGTCGGATCGTTGCAGCTAAAATCTCCCTCAGTACACTCTGTTCCCCTCTTTTCTTTATGCTTTTCCACCGCTGTCCCTTTCTGTCCTACAGTTTAGTCCAGAGCAACAAGAAGCTCCCCTGCAGCCCCTCAGGTAGGGATGAAATAAGCACAAACACACACACACACACACACACAGAAATTACGCAAACGTGCACGTGTCCACACACTTCTGTACATCCGCACCGACACGGATACGTTCATTTTAAGGGTGCATTGCTTTCCACGTTGAAAATTTGTCTCAGATGTGTGTTAGTGTTTTTGGTCTTTTAGCTTTCAGCTCAACAAACAGATACCAAAAAAAAAAATCCACAAACAAACAACACAGAGTTTCGAAACATCAACAAATCTAAGCTACAAAATATAATCATTAAGTATCCTGTTGAAATAATAGCAAAAATTGAATCAAAACATCCTGCAATCACTTATGTTCTACGTCTTTGTGAGACATGCAGCTTATTACAAAATGATTCTAAATGTGTGAATTCACAACAGAGCTGTTCTATAAAGCACATTTTCAGATTTATGAATTAATAATAAAATCTGGGCTCAGATGTGTGTGATTACAACACGTCACATGCGGCCTCGGCCTCTTTTTACACACACAGTACTTACTAATGTTGATATTTACTGCTACGCTCGTTTGTTTACAAATATACAAAAAGGTCCTATAGCAGGATATTGAAAAACCGTCACCTTGTCTTTTAATGATAATGCAAATAAATTCAGATTTTCCACCTTCTGCACAAAAACTCCAATCCGATCCATCACAACAACTCCTCAGTTGGTTTTTATATGTAATACATTTCTGCAGATTTTAAAGTGGAATATATTCCAAATTATTGTTGGGTTTTTTTATTGTTTGTTGAAGCTCATTTTAAGAAATGTTAAGGAGGTCAGATAGCAACTGGTCATGCAGTGCTGGTCCTGCGTCTGTTTGTGTAAATCATTGCGCAGTTTGGATCTTGTCAAGCGAGCTGATCTGATAAATAAAATAAAATCAAAAAAAACAAACAAATAAACAAATAAATCCACAGAAGTAAAGATTCAAATAAACACGTTTCAGTTTATCTCAATTTCTCGAGTTTTACGTCTCAATCGTTTCACGTGAAATTAGGACGAGTGATGATATTTTAAAATCCTAAAATCTGGGCAACAAAGCCAAAATGTCAGTTAAGAAGAGTAAATAAATAAATGCTGTACACGTCAAGCACAGAATCACACCTCTGTGCGCACATGTACACGCCGCTACACACTCTTCTGCCGTCACAAATGGACTCAGCTTCAATGGGGTGACAGTAAACACGGTCAGCGGCAGGAGAAACGGTAAAGAAAGCCGGTTTGAGCGCCTCTGTCATTTCACTTTATCTTAGCTGACATCAGGTTACGCTCAGCTCTCTGTGTTTGACAGACCTCTGATGTCTTTAAGACAAATGTTTTCCTCCCGAATCTGTAGGATTGACTCCAAAGGGCACAGTTTTTTTTTTAAAAGGCACAAGATTCCCACACAGGTACGGGATGAAAAGAAAAGGGAGAGTGAGGAGAAATACGTGGAGGCACGGCTCCCCCTCCCTTCTCTCCTCAGGATCTTGTATCGTGCAATCAGGCCCCGCCGGGGCCCAGACAAGCAGGAACCTTTAGATTGGAAACAGTTGTGAGGTTTAGGAAGGTGTGTGTAGCAGGGTGAGGGTCAGGCACGCAGGCCTGCGTGTGTGTGTGTGTGTCTGTGTGTGCGTGTGTGTGTCTGTGTGTGTGTGTGTGTGTGCGTGTGCGTGCGTGTGTGTGTGCGTGTGTGCGCGCACTGATGTGTGTCTGCGGATGGTTTTGTTGTTAATTTGCTGTGCAGCACATCTGCAGATAAGTAAACAGGAATACCCCGGCAGAGCTCGGCTCAGTGATTTTATCACTTCTGTCTCCTGGTTTTAGTTTTGTACCGCACACAGGACCAGCATCTGACCAAGGCGGGGAACTCACCATGCAGGTGACAGGTCAAACAGAACACACACGCGCTGACGCGGCCGACTCGTGAAGGACTACAAGCCTTCGAGTTACATCCTCACTGTGCCGGAATCACTAAATCAGAAATGACACTGCGAGTAATATGACACAGGCTACATGCAACGCGTACACACGTTACACTGTCCAGACGCCCGTGCACGCAGCCGCTGGCCATGTGCACACCGCAGGTGTTCCGCTCCGGGTTATTACTGGAACCCCCAGTGGGCCATGCAGCAGACGTCCAGGGCTCCGCTCGGAATGCCAAGGCCCCCGCGCGTGGAGCGGAGCGTCCTTGAACGCAGCGCGGTAGTTATTACCTACCGCTTTGCCTGCTCTGGCTGTCATCAGCAGCTCCGCAGGGGCCCCCGTCGGACCCCGTCGGACCAGAAAGAATCTGAGAGGAAATAGAGAGACAGAGAGATCACGTGCGTTCAGTCGTGATGATGTGAGGGAAACTGAATTCAGCTCTTCTTCGGCCTCCTCCTCTGTACGAGGATGGACAAATTCATTGGCACAAGTGTGTGTTTCTGTTCAAACCCATTTAGAAGGTTCGTTTGACGTTGATGTGCTGGATTGCAGGAAACTGTAAAGTGATCCACTAAATGCAGTGATTATAAGTAAGAAACGAGGGGATACTTGATTATACAATCAGACACTTTGCACTTGTAATTGTTGTGCGCAGCTGACAGGTTTGTGCTCTCTTGTGACTATGAGCTCAGGAAGCGTCCGAGATAATGAGACCTTCAGAATTAGGCTGATTGTTCTGTTTGCATTTGGAAAAACAAGCTGTGTTTACAGAGTAATCAAAATGGCCCATGTGAGTGTGTCCGCTTTACAGTTTGGACTGACCAGCTGTTGGATGCTCTTCTGTGCCCATTGAATCTTTTAATCACGCGGTTCTGGTCTGCGGCTCCTCTGCATTTTAAGTCCAGAGGTTGTGGCTTTGGAGAGCGGTCTTTTTTTTTTTTTTTTTTTTTTGCAGAGAGGGAAACTGTGAACCCAGTGCAGGTGTGTGTGTGTGTGTGTGTGTGCCATGCTCGGACAGCTGCAGGGACAAACAGCCGTGGAGGAAGGACTCCTGGTCTGACACGTAGGCAACAGAAAGCTTCATGAAAAAGCACCAGTGTCTGTCATACACACACAGAAATATCAAGAGTTACGTTTGATTTTAAGTCTCAATCACTTTACAAACATAAAATTATTTTTTAAAAAAATGCTTATCCAGAGGCACTTTTAAACGTGTTTTTTGTCATTTCACATAGGGGATCCAGTGCAGGTGTGGCAGATTTGGCATTAAGGAAACTATGATACGGAGCGCTGATCACTGAACGAAATACTTGTTTATTAAGCGATTTGAAAATGCCAAACACAATTATCACTTATGCGTAATTAGAAAATAAATCAAAATATCTATCAGACAGGTGGTTAAACAGAGGTTTACCTTACTATGAATCTGGCCTTCTCTTACTCTCTCAATACAGCACGTGTGTGTTTTTGAGGAGTGTGTGAAGGCACTCTGCCGAGAACGCTCCGGATGAAATGTTTGCTTGTTAAAAAACAAGTGGGGAGAAATCAGGAAACTGCGGGGACCTTTTTTTTTTTTTCCACTATACACAAAAACAGAAGTGTTTGTTTGTCTGTGCACCACAGAATCGCCACAGCTGCACACGCACCAGCATGAAATGTCTTATCAGAAAGTCAACTCATCTCTGTTTCCCATCTCTGCAGAAAAACCACAAATGGAAAATTCTCTCCGCTCGAAGAAAAATCGTGCTTCTGCCTCGCCCCATTTTTATTTTGATCTATAAGAAACCCCCCTTTTTTTTTGTCCCTCTTTGTCCGGGTGTGCACTCGAGCCCCGACGCAGAGATGTACTCTTGCAGTTTCACTGGGTGTTTCTGAAACTCCGGTGAGGACACGTGACAGTCGAGCGCTGAACATTCTGAATGATGCCAAAACAAACAAGTAAACAAACAGCTGGCCTGCGTTGACAATGAAACTTCTGGATCGCAACACCATAGCGACCATCCTGCGCCTCCCTGCTGGACCGAGCTGACAGTGATGTCGGCGGGCGGTCACAGCCAATCGATGTTTACAGCTAAAATGCTAATAAGCTAATCACTCCGGCTCTGTGGCGGGAAGAGAGGAGCACGAGGAATCTGACGCAGACCTTCGACTTTGTCCCGCTCTTGTAACTGGATAGCTTTTTTGTGTATTTTGGGGTTTTAAGAGTGTATTTGTTTGTAATTCTGGTGTATGCACCGCCTACTACTTTGCCTCTGCTCATGTGTAACTCTTGGCTTTCATGACAAAATGTCCATGGGAAAACATTCTTAAAGACCACTGATCGCAGTTCAGCCTCTGTTCCACTTCTGTTTATTTTCACTTCAGTCTTTCTTTGCTTTTGTTGAGTGCTGCAGAAAGTTGTATTATAAAGAAAAAAATGTTTTTTTTTTTCTGCAGGTTGGAAAAAATGTCTTTGCAAACTCGCTCTGAGTGTTTTCTCACAAAAGTAAAACGACAAAAAAAAGTTTCCAAAGTGATGTTGCCATAAAACAGAGGATTTGTGATTGATCGTGTTTTTTTTCTTTGTACCATGTTGCATTTTTGCTTGTGTGACACCTTTATTGTGTCAGCTCCTGCAGACAATAAAGCTTTTCTCAATGCAGCGCACGAGTGTGAGGTATAACGCAGTGTCGTCATTCTGTAATTATTAAGATCTGGGATGACTCAGTTTGAATTTGCCAAGACTTGCCATTAAAAAAAAAATAAATAAATGAATGACTCAAATGTAGATAAGTTACTTTTATTAAGTATTTTTTGAAAACAAAAGTAATAGAAAAGACAAGAAAAAATAGAAGAACAAAGAAACAAATGGTTAAACAATCATTATGTACACTGTACAGGAGTCAGAGAGTCAGTTTGGGTAAAACTGGACTGCAGTTTAATTAAGATCTAGTCTGTTAAGGCTCCCGTCACAACGGTTGGTCAGCATGATACGAGAAGGCACATAAAGCAGATAATTTGGTCTCTTAAGTACTCACAGGGTTTGTTTTTTGGATTTCCAAATCCAAAAATTTCATGCGAATGATTTAAGACATAGCATTATTTATGACAAGAGATAAGACTTCAGATATGTCAGGTCACCGACAAAAACCACGTGAAGCTCCACTCCTCGGATGGGCTGTCCTGCGTGATACGGAGCTGAAGCTGCTCCACGCTCGTCTTCACATTTTCTTCACACAAACCACATTTTGACAGGCCTTCAGTTGCATGAAGGCAACGTAAATAAAGAAAGAAAGAAACCAAAAGAGCAATGATACTGTGCTTAAAAACACAGTCGTAGCACCGTCAAAAACTGTGTTAGACATGCAGAGAACACTTCAAAGACCGAATCCGAATGTATGAATAAAAGTCTTGCAGGTTTTTCTTAATGGATTCATTTACATACTGTTGGTGCTGTTCAACTGTTTTGTATTTCAAAAAAGAAATGCAAACACGCAGAAGGTTTGGAGATGGCAAATTGTTCCTATAAACCTCGGCTGCGCTTAACCTGAGTGCAGCCGTGAGGATTTTCTGCTATCGCCGTATCCCTGCTCCATCCTAACCGCTCAAATGTCTCGGTTGGGTCCGAAGGGCAATACATCCCCCACACCGACGGTAAACAGAGCAAACAATGGAAAGACCCATTTGTCCTTGTCCCTACGAAAGACAAACAACGTTAAGACAAATTTATAAAATACAGTAGGAATGCTCATCCACAGGTAGAATCACTGGTCCACTTAAACATCATCGGCGTTGAGATTTTAAGACCCGAGTCATCCTGGTCCACCTGACCTGAGGACACTCCAAGTGCATTTGCGATTGTCACTAAGTCTTAGGACTCGTCTCATCCGAAACGATTAAAATCTGCCTCCCAACAGGGAGTGAGTGGTCTGCATTGTCTCGTGTACATTCATTTCTGAATGGTCACGCTGCGCTGAGGCATCATGGGCGATTCGCGTCCTAGCTGGCGTGTAAAGAATCTCTTTGAGGAGCCTTTCAGACTGATTACTTTCTGCCCCGATACTGATGTTCTGATGGCCGGCCGCTAACTGTGACTAATGCCTCAAACGCAGCACGTCTACACTTTTAAGATGCACTTCATCAAAGACTGCTGTGTCTTCTTTTATCTGCTGCGGAGCCGCAACAATAACTGCAGCCATCCAGAGTCCTGCTGCATGTGCTCTCCTAACAGGCCAAGAAAGAGCAAGAAAAGATTCAAGAAAATATGTGGACACACAAAACAATACGAAACACATGGATCTCAGACTTGACTGTAGCTTCACTCTCACTGGATTCATTAAAAAAAAAAACAATAAGAAGATGACTTTCACCAAAATCTGTGCCATATGTCAAATGAATGAATGTTCAAATACACAAACAAGATGCTCAACTGTCGACAACATCTTGTCCAGTTCACACTACAGAACGGTAAGAGTGCAAAGCTTCATGGGATGACGGTCACAGCGATGTGTCGTACTCGGCTCTCTCTCACCGCCACCTTGGGCGGGGATGTCTCCCGCAGCTGAGTGGTTCAGTGAGCCCGAGTGCCCTTTGACCCTCACCATGAAGGCTGCCGTGGTCTGAGTCAGAGTCATTTACAAGCTGATGGTTGATCGCAGAGCTGTGCTTTGTCATTGTTGTCAGCTCCACCATGAGACACCCTCCTTTGTTAATCTGCCTTGTTTTTCCTCTGTTCCGGCACCTGAGCGCTGCTCGGGTGTGTTCCAACCAGAGCGGCCTGACTGCAGCCGCTCCTGATGCAGACGGCGTCTGTGAGCTGATGAATACTTTGGTCAAACTGAGGCGGAGGACGTCTGCTTCCCGTGATGGTCCAAATGTCTCCGCGTCCGTGTGTGTGTTTCCGGTGAGACTGGCGTGAAGGGGTGCTTTAGAGAGAGTTGCCTTTCCCTGTCAGCTGTTCTGAGTGTGTGCTTGATAAAGACAAGTGGAAAAAGAGGGATTTTAGGATGAACTGCGGTGCCGTGCTGACGACGTTACGGATGACGGCGTTGGCCGTACCTGTCTGAGACAGCTCGCATGGACAGCGAGGCGATGGCGCTGACAGCCTCGCTGTCCGAGTCTCGCCTCAGCCGCCGTCTCTGCGCCTGCAGGTAGGACAGATCCACGGTGTCGGCTGAATCCTTCACACTCTGCCAGTGCGCACCTGCAAGAGGGCCGGGGATGAAAAGAAGGCGGAGGGGGAGGGAAGGAGAGAGATTAATGTCCTCGGCGCTCCAGTGTTCTTTGTTTTCATCCTGTAACGGTTCCTTGAGGGAACCATTCAGTGTCTGCGCCGCATTATTAAAAAGAAGCACTTGCAGTTTGCTCCACCGCTTGTGGTTCTTTGATCTGAATACAGGCACAGACCAGGTTATAAACAGCCCCTGGTCTCCGTGTCCATGTTGATCACTGCAGAAATGTAAACTCAAATACAATCCGCTCTCTACAGGTCTGCAGGCCGGGGCCCTGTGACACAGCGCCGGAGTGAAATACCTCCGTGTTTTCAAACGTGTTCATCTGTGAGTGTGTGCGTGTGATGATATTTCGTCCGGGGCCTAAATCAAAGGCTTAACATTCCTGTGGTTTTTCAAATATTTTTAATTAATCTAATTTGGTTGGGATAACATTTATACGCAATCAGGAGGGGATGGAGGAAGGTCGTGTGCCAGAGAAGTGTTTGAAGATAATTGGAGCCAGTGCAGTTGTGTGTGCGTTTGTGCGACCACGTCTCTATGGAGGGAGGGATAGGAGACGGATGTACAGAAGGAGAGGGCGCCAGAGACC
>KV751353.1:661247-685627 GCA_001698575.1 Mola mola
GGGGGGGCGTCAGGAGGCACGGGGAGGTGAAAAGCAGACAATTAAAGAATAAAAAGAATAGAGATTCGAAAAAGATGAATAACTTTTCAATACACACTATGTATACATAATAGTTTTGGTATAACAAAAAATTGAGACCTTTGCATGTCAGCGTCAAAAATGTTGTCAAAATGTTTTCCCTTGAGGATGTTGTTAGCTGTGCTTGTCATTTGGAGCTTTATTAATAAAAACCCGATTTGAAAGCCCTCGTACGGACTGGAAACATTAATTTTCAGAGCAGGTATCATGTGCAGAGTCTGTCAGGATGTGGCCAACAGCAAAAATCACTCTTCAAATAAAAAGGACGTACAAGCCAACAAGAAAAGGGAAGAACAACACAGCCGATATAAATCAAGTCACAAAAACGCTTCAATTAAACTCAAACTCCACCTATGATCCTGACGTTTCAAAGGTAAATGTGATGTTTGCTTGTCAGATCTAATGGAGATGGGACTAAAGTGGTAATTGTGCAGTTACAGATTAAATAAATAACTTTAGAGGAAGAATGAAAACAGGAAATGAAGGAATTGAAAAGCTGTTTTTCTTAAAAACAACTATCAGAACTCTGAGTTGAAAATTTTTCCTTTTCTTTCATATTACAGAAAAAGAATAAAAAAACAAAACAAACACGTTGGTATGAGAATAGTGAGAGGTGAGGGGGTAGCATGTGACAGCGAGCGAGTCCTGCTGCAGGCGCAGTCACTCCTGCCAGCTGTAATTCCGAAAAACTATACACATATTATGGCAAACACATGAGTAATATATCATTTGAAGTTCTCCATCAGTCCTTTCAAGACAAATTAGTCATGGCTGTCTGCTGAGAAAGAAACGCCAGAGAGAATAAGTGTGTGAAAACATGTAGGGCGTTACAGTGTTTTTGATGAGATTCAGTCCAGTCACACGGGGCTCTCTGGCTGCACACAGCACTCTGTCACGGTGGCGCTTCCACTAGTTGTTTGTTGTTGAGTCCCGAGACTCTATACAGCGATAAAAACGCTATAAAATGTATGTGTATATGTCTTTAGCAGTGCTGCGAGCCCTCCGAGCGATGTGCTGCTGCTGCTTGTGTCGTTTCGAGGCTTCAGCTCTCACCTTGAAACTGGATAACATTCTGCAGCGACTGGATGGCGTTGTCACAAGGCTTCTGGTCCAACACGGACTGGGACAGAGGCTCCACCTGGGAGACAGCAGCTGGTCAGAGGACGGAACGGGTTGTTTTTTCATACAGAAACACACACACACACACACACACACACACCTCACCTCCATTCCCAGCAAGGCACTGACACAGGCCTCAGAGGCATCGCAGATGGCCTTGAGGTCATGTCCCCCCTCCAGAGCCAGGACCACCCGACCCCCGGCCAGTGACATCAGCTGTCGGGTCAGGAAGCCAAAACCTGGTAGAGAGCAACGCACACACGCACAGAGAAACACTTCAGCGAGGGATTTCTCTCTAGACATTAATACATGAAATTAAAGGAGGAGGTTCCAGCCATTGTACTTTTTCAGTTTACGTGCTGGTGTCTCCACTCTGAGTTCAGAGTTGTGCTTCCTGTCATTCTTTTTTGTCCAGATTCGTTACAAAACACTAAACATACAAATATCTAACACTGCTGACAATGAAAGACTGAAAGAAAACACAAGCTGTATAATTCTGTAATGTATTCCATGAGTTAGCTGAACCTTAATATGAGGGCTTCAGATGCCGATTGATTCGTATCCGTCTGTAAGCAACAAATACATGAATGTGGCGTGTGCTGCATGTGAGCACGACGCTGACTCAGCCTTACACTTGGCTGTGACCTTGTAGCCTCCCAGTAATGACGAGTGTCCTACGACAGCATCGAAGCCGGCTGACACCAGCACCACGTCGGGGGAAAACTGGTGAGCAATTGGCATCACCACCGTCCTGAGGAAACAACATGCCGTAAAATACATATATCACATACTGGCCTGACTTAAGTTGGATAAAACACTTAATGAATTGCGACTTAAAACTTGTGACATGCTGAGAATATGAGATGCGTGAGGAAATTGTTGCGGCCCTGATCTGTGACATGGATAGACTGAAAAGAAAACAAATCACTGCATAGTTGAGGCGCTCGGTTTGTGAGCGGAACACTTGTACAATGCAAGACTTTTTTTTTTTTTCCTGGTTTCTTAACTGCAAACATTTACTCCACTGTAAACTCTCTCCACTTGAAAATGATGAAACATCAATTATCAAAGGCTTTGTTCCAAGCGCTTGATCTGGGCCCTTGATCCGCTCTTGGTAAGAGGCCAGCACGAGATGGCGAGTAGCTCCCAGGTGTGAATGTGTGCAACTGTTTAAATATGGAAAAAAAAAAGAAGCCTGAGCCCTCTGCAAACCTTAGCAAAAAACCTCAAAAAACAGTTGAGGTGAAAACTCGCAGACAACCTTATGCAGGTGGCAGTCCGTGTTTTTGCAAGTGACATGTAAAAACGAGAGCGTTGGAATATGTGGACAGATATGCCCACCTACTGTAAACTCTAGTCGGGGGTAACCACATTCCTCGCTTCTACGCTCTCCTCACTTCCTCTTGTCTCCCGCTGTTAGTTATTTAGCGTGAGCGTACAGTCCATGCCGTGTTTGAAACTCTCTCACTCTCCTCTCCCTCTCTCTCTCTCTCTCTCTCTCTCTCTCTCTCTCTGCGGCAGTTCAAAGACGTTTGTGTGTATCTGGTTCCTATTAGGAGCTCGTCCCTCTTCTCACGTCACTGACAGCCAGCCATCTGGGATCCATTGGGCCTAATTATGCCGCCTTTGGATTCCCTAACAATGCACCCCCCACTTCTTCTGCACTCCTCTCCTCCAGAGTTTGTTATTTGTCAGTAGCCAGCAACAAATGCACACGAAAGTATGTGCATGTACACGGACAGGATGCGCACGACTTAAGAAATGTATCATTAAAACAGGACAGAACAACCTTGAACTCTGGTCGTCTCTAAACACCCACACACAGAACATGGCGACAGTCAACACAACTGAGCCCTTTCCTGATCAAACCACAATACTTCCCCCGTCACCAACACACCCAAATTCAGAGACACATCAGCGGCAGCTGCACTCTGGTTAGCGTTCTGTTCCATTCCAGAGAAAAACACACAGTCTGGAAAACTCTGTCGTGTAAATCATGTATTCAAATAGAATAACACAACTGGCACCAGGCTACGTGAATAATTGCATAAGCAAGAATTCATGATAGATTAAATTTTGTCGGGAAAGCCTGCTTTGTATTTATTTCCAGCAGTTGGTAACCAGAGCAAGGTCTAAAATCATTCAGGCCTTTGTGTGGGGCGTGTTTTTAAATATTTATCACCTGTGCTGTAACATGCAGTTTGCAAAAAAAACAAAAAAAAAACAACAAAAAACGTGCAAATATAAATGACATTTTTACTTTAACTATTTTGCAAAGTGGCAAAGTTTTTACTGGTAACCCACACAATATGGAACAGTGTGTATTGTGTGGCTGACTGAGGAAGTTTTACACATAAAAACATTTCCCCAACTGGATAAAAAAAATACCACAACCAGGTGCCTGCTCAGGAAAATAGCAGTTGTTTCTTAATTAACATCCAGAACTCAAGTAAACACTGAACTTACTGTTTCCCAGCCTGCCTATTGGCTCTATGGATTTTACCAGCATGGGTTAACTCATTAGCATCTTTCCTTTGACGAGGGGCCCACCCACTGTGTGTGCAGCGTGCAGAGCTGTGCAGAGCCCACATTGTGTTTAATCGTCTGGTGGTGAGCCAGTATTGCTGACAGACGCACTCTGATTTCATGACAGCGGAGAGCACAACCGCACTATATTCATTCAAGGGAAACGGCTTGAATGAGAGGAGAAGTGTGCGAAAATGTGACAGCAAAGGTGTGTTCCACTATCACATGAGGGTACGGTCTGGCTTTAGCTCATTTGGCTCAACAATCAGTGGAGAGTTATCAACATTTGGACCACTTCAGATTGCGCAGACACTGATTACTGCCAACAGACTTCCAGAGGAAATCAGATACAAAATCTCAGGGTTTCCCATATTTTCATTTACTTGTCCACCCTCCAAAGTTTAAGAGCTTCAACCAGGAGGATTAGAATTATTTTATTACCGTCCACCTGGCACACACACTGCTGAATAAAAATAATGTACTGGCTGCCTTCCTGAAGTTCAGCCGTCACTGTGTATCTAGTGGCTTTGAAAGCTGAACCGATTTACTAACATCACAGTACTTCACAGTACACCTTACATGACGTCAACATCAACCATGTGATGCCATGTATTTAAAATACCAGCTGAGCTGAATAAATGGTTGCTAACAGCTGGCATTTCAGTCACAGACCTTCTAAGCATAGCATCTAATTTGAAGAAAATGTTGTGTTAGATGAAATAATAAAGAAATATGATGGTGCTAACACAGAGAGGTTGAGTTCACTCTTTACCTGAAAGCAGCCAGGTACTCGGCATCCCCCATGGGTGGCTCCAAACCACCAGTCCATCCTATGTTCACATTAAAGCCCTCGCCTGCACCTGTACCCACCTGGAAGGAGGAGGAGAGAGTCTAAGAACAAGCTTCTCTGCGAAAGTTGAGAACCTGTACGACTAATTTGTGTCAAAAGTTCGCAAAGTCAACACGGTGGTTGCAAGAAACTTTGCATTGCAGCAATCGAAGAAAAGTTATGGAAAATCTACACCAGGGAGTGATTATGAATCCTAAATGAAAGGCGCATGGTTATTAATTGAGCGCCCCTGTCCCCCATTTTTGATTTTGATACAGTTTGTCATAAGGCCTCATATATCACCTCGGGCCACAACAGAGATCTGTCTATGATTCCCAAATTTTAGGCTGCAGCTATACTGGGACATATTTCACATTTGGCAACTGCTGTCTGATATATGAAAACAACATTAAGTATCAGAATCAGGTTCTGTGTGTAGTTAAAAGCCCTATTTATATATTAAAAATGCACTGCTTATAGAAGATCTAAATGACTGTATACTATGTGTTGTTTATAGAATGATGATATATTGATAAATTTTCTATGATTTTGCACATACAGCAGGTAAAAAAAAAAGCTTAAATGGTATACTACTCATGCCACACAGTGTGACTGATTTTAATGGATTCTCAGCTGTACTGAGATTGGCGTTAACTCCCACATTGCCAGGCAAAGTCACTGGAGGTTCTCTCTGTTTGACCTCACGTATTTCTTGGAAAGATTTAAGGATTCCTGCCTCTCTCTTTGTAGTCCTGAGAGCAGCCATTTAGATGTTCTCTCAGCCCCGTAGCATCAGTCAATGTGTCAGTTTGAGGGCAGAACGAGGAGGTTGACTGACACACTCTTGGCAGCAAGGTGTGGTAATTTAGTTTGTATGCATGTGTGTATATATATATATATATGTGTGTGTGTGTGTGTGTGTATGCATGGGTGTGAGAGCATGTTTGAAAGAATGCTGATGAGTATCGCAGAGCATTTGTCTCTCTCAGTGGACGGGATGTTCACAGGGCAAACGAAAAACACATGAGGCTTCCGATCCATTGCCAACTAGTAATGTACCCGCATGCACGTGCACGTGCACATGGACACACACATAGACAAGTGCACACACACACATTTCCTGCTCTTGTTGCCTGTCTCCTGCGCGCCTCTCTGTCCTTTCTCTCTCTTTTATGTTTCAAGAGTTGCTGTACCTGATCAGGCCTTTGCTGGTGTCTGTGTGGTACTGTGGCACTCTCTCTTAGGGCTATGACATCACACGTGACATGACATTTCCCCATGAGTTGTTACATACCTACTCAGGGGACAGCAAGACTCTGGAGGTTTACCACACAGCTCAACAGAGGTTGAGGGGCCACTTAAGGCGAAGCCACATCCAAGCCCACAGAGTGTTTAATGTGCCGTCCCTCCCCTTTCATGGAAAAACATTGACTAGTCTATTCTCATTACTGCAGGGGAGAATGGGGGAGCAAGAGGAGGAGATGTGGGGGATTCAATGGGGTGGTGAATGCCACCCTTGGTTGGGGTCAATTCGTCTGACTGGGGATAGAATTCACACTTGGTTTCTGGAGAGACCGCAGGCAGAATTCTTAGGCATCTCAGTTTCCTGTATTCAAACATAGGCATGCAATTCAACTATACACATCCTGTTGTGAAATTCTGACATCCAAGGCCCTGAAGTGTCTTAAACAAAATTAGAAAACAAAAGTGGGGAAAATGAACCTACAGTGAAATATAATCAATGTGTAACAGTGGGCAGGACACCATATTCCCAAACTTCTGCACACTGCATGACAACATATTCACTCCATTTCTTCCTGTGCAATCACGAAAATAAGTCATCATGACCAAATTGTGGTTCTAACTGGGGCTTTAAATCTTGAACATCATCCCTGGATTCGTTGTTACAATATCTTTTCTGTTTTGAAAAGTATATGTCAAAACATTAGGGTCTTGAGCTCCCTCATGTCCCACTGGAATCACATAATTACTCAATATTTCTTATTGCCAATTTATTTATGTTATTACAGATACCAAGACTCGGGTCATTGATTCCTCTAAAAAAAAACCTGTGTTTGAAGAATAAATGGTTCTCATGTGTTGTTCTTAAACTGTTGTGTTTACAAGAATCTAGGTGCATGCAGAGACACCCACAGATCCCCTTGACAACGTGAACAACAGTGGACAAACACGTACGAGTACCTACCTCACTGGGATGTCCGCCACCGGGAAAGAAGTTGCCATCGTCGTATCGATGCAGAGAGATGTACAGCACACTCGGGTCGTTATAGAAGGCGTCCTGAGTGCCGTTGCCATGGTGAATATCCTGGACAATGATGGGATGAAAGGTCAGGATTTCATATCACACAAAAATTATTAGAACTCCACTTTCTTTTCTTCAGCTATGATATATAAATAAAACATAAAACCTCAGAATGCAGACGGCAGGGTCTGTGAGTTTAGATGTAGCAGTACGTCAGAGAGCGCGGTGTGTGTGTGTACAGACATACTGCAGACTAATATACGCATGCATATGGTGAACAGAGATGACCACCTGGCTGCAGATCCATATTTGCACATATGTGTGTGTGTGCAACTGTTTATTGTAAGCGTACGTGACAGTTCAGATCCCAGATGAAGAGCAGCGATAACAATGCCTAAATGAAATAAATGATAAATAGGGGGGCTTCTGTGGAGGCCTGCTCTGCTTCTGGGGTCTTGTAAATCAGACAAATAAACAGAGGAAAACATGTGTGTATATTTGTCTGTTTATCCTGTCCATGTGGGGACCAGCGATGCCGGTCATGCGGTGGGTCCTCACCCAGTCCACGATGAGGATCTTGCTAACATTGAGTTTGTGTTGAAGCTGCCTGGCAGCGATGGCCACAGAGTTGAAGAAACAGAAGCCCCTATGGACAAAAAGACAGTAAGAAAGTAAGCCATATGTTTTCAACAGTACATCTTATGCTAATTAATGTCACAGAATCACCGTATGGACCTTAGGAACCTCAAAGACAAGTTCACAGTTCTGTGATGTCATATGGACGCTACTTAGCCCAGGATGCAGCAGCGCTGCCCTAATACACAAGTCATAGACGGAAATTCCTACCAGGCCAGCGTTTGTGGCAAATAGTCGAAAAAAGATTTAAGACGTGCAGAGCTTTTATATCAAGTTGTTTAGTACCTCATCTTCCACTGCTGACAAACAAAAATGGCTTCTCATATTAGAACATTATGTCTAAACTCTTGCACTTCTAAAAAATGCAGAACCCACAAATTTTGTGACAAACATAAAACCAAACTTATCATAAAAATTCACTTCATATTCCCAATGATAACAGTGTGAACTGCTGGCAGAACATGTGAGAGATCTCATTTCAGAGAAATGAACTCACAGCTTGGCGCAGCACTTCCCTCAACACTCACTGTCTACAGTAAAGGTATGCAAAAAAAAAGTGTTGATGTATGAAAAACAATGTAGGAATGTTGGAAGTGGCAGAGTCAGCAAAGGTCATAAACTGTGAGTGCTGTTGTGTGTGTGTGTGTGTGTGTGTGTGTGTATGTGTGTCTGTTTGGATGGTATATCATATACGCTGTCTAAACTGCTCATCAAAAAAGGTTGTTATTATCCCATAAATAACCAAGCAGTGCTGAGCACACACGCAGTCTCAGATGAATGTGGTTACTTGGCTAATGCTTCCTATCAAAGACAGACACAAATATGCATGCACACACACACAGTCCTCTTTGAGCTGCACTGCTTCGTGTGTTGAAACTTTTCAAGAAACTGAGCAGAGGACATGGTTTGCCTAGGGCACCATGCAGGTAACACACATCAAACACACGTACACGTATGCGCATAAAGAAAGAGAGACATACGCTCACACACACTCTATCTCTTGTGTAGTTGATCTGTAATAAATCCTTTGAAACACGTGGCAGAGACCTCCTGGCTCCTGGTATGTGTGTGTAGCCATGCCGCTGTACTTACAGAGGGGAGGAGTGGGTAGCATGGTGTCCGGGGGGCCTCACCACTGCAAAGCCATTCTGCAAGATAAGATCGCACACTCAAACACCTGGTTGGATAGTAGGTCAACATCACATTTGCTTTTTTTAACCTCTTCGACTACATCATGTGCTGATGTTTAACAGTGTAATCTGTAGCACAAGAGACCAAAACCATGTCTGTACTCCAAATGGTCCAAGGCCAGCTTTTATTTTCTTTATGCCTGAGATATTTATGGGAATTTTACAGGATTGAAAGGGGTTCAGATTACCCCTTTATACTGATGCAACATATACAGTATAATGTACATTAAAGGGTGGACTCGTTTGTGTACATATAAAGTGTACATATAAAGACCCCACCCTGCCATGTCTTTGTGAGCTGCAAGCTGTGTATATGAGAACATGGTTGAGGGTGTGGAAGACCAGGACCAGCCACACATGCCCGAAAGGAAAAATCGCGTGTTTGAGAAAAATCCTCGGGATTATTATTTTTCTTTAAACTATAATGCAGTGAAACAATGAAGACATTATGTTTTATTTCCCTGATTCGCTGCTTGACCGGTTAATGTCTCTGTCGTGGTGAACAACTGCAGAACAGCTGTTTTTACAACAGCTGAAAACAAATGTTTGATATAAATAAAATCATCTTACACCTCCAACCTAAAGTCTTTCTTTTGTGTTTCTGGGAATAAATGTGTGGACTGAGATGGGCATCACTGCTGGCAGCAACAGTAAAAACCTTAACCTTAACCTTAACCTGACCTTAAATAATGCAGGTCAGCCTTTAAAGTTCCCAAAGCCATATTGTATATGGTGGTTGTTTACCCAACTCTGAAATTCACGAAAACTCTTTGCTGTATTTGCTGAAAAAGCAAACAAACAAAAAACACACCTTCAGCTCTCCTTGTGCCACCTTCAGAGCCAGATCCGTGACGCATCCTGCCGCAATACGAGAAGCCGCTGACGTGTGAAGTTCATTCCAGATTGTATCGATATCTACCTGTCAGTGATGACAGTGAAAACAGTGATGAGACACAAGAAATCCACAGTTGTTATTTAATGATTCACATTTAAAACTATTCTATCTAGATGAGCTGCCATCAGCCAATAGGGAATCAAATACTGACAGCTATGATTATGAATTTCAGCGGATACTAACAAAGGCTGAGACCTCTGTTATTCAACGACCACACAATTCACTCCACGTTCTCTCTGAGAACCCTCTCTTCTGTTTAATGTTAACCCATGTTTCAAAGCTCACATTTGGAATGTGCTGCAGTGGAACAACGAAATCAGAGGAATTTTGTTTATCACACACTTTACCATCTTGTTCTAATCACTTCTCCTTAACAAGAACAGCCAACGGCCCGGAAATCCAGGCGGATCGGTTGTCTTATCAGCTGACACCCTGCCCCCTTCTTCTTTTCCTGTGTCCTCTCCTTTCTTCTCTTCTCTCAGTTTGCTTTACAAAAGGTTCATGTGGGCCTTATCAGCTCTTTCATGGTCTAAATTTCATATATTCTGCTCAACCACCTTTGCATTTATGTTAATTTCTGTGTTCCAGTCCCTGTTTGCCTGCCTGTTCCCTCTCAATCACATCCAAGCTGTGGTCTCTGTGTACCCGCTTTCTTCCCACCTTCATCTCTCACTAATTTTTTTTTACCTTAAGTTATATTCAGCCAAAAACAATAGCATTAGTAATTTCTATTATTATTAGCTTAACTGTATAATGAGGCACAATCAGCCATGCAGTATTTACTGTTCATTGATGCAATTAGCAAGATGGAGCGATTTCCACAGGACTCGTGTTGTTTTTAGGTAACCATGTTTGCGTGTGCATTACTCACCCCGACTCCTCCACATGGTAACATCACACAGATCCGCTGAGATAAGATTCCTGGGAGAGAATATTTCATTTAAAAATTATTCAACAAAATTTCAACATAGTGTAAGTCACTGCCTGCAGATATATTTACATAGAGACATTTGGGAGTGATGAGCAGCTCCCAGTTTTAGCCTACAGGTGGATGAGAGGGTGAAGGAGGGGCTGAGAGAACAAGCAGCAATGCTGGCGCAGGATAGTAGGTACAGCAGCTTTGATGACTGCTTCATTTATGGCACTAAACTGTCCTGGATGGTGAAGATGATTATTATTATTACCAGCCAACTTGTGATTGTCCAGCTTCAGCTGGTTCAGCGGGTTGGTGCCGAACAGAAGAACGTGTTTTTCTGAATGGACTGACTGCAGCTCTTCTAGAGTGGCCTTCCTACTGCGGATACGCTGCGCACACAAACACAGAAATATACAGTCCATATAACATAACACCGACTCTGGGGACGTGTGTATGCGTGCACGTGAGTCATACCTCACACTGGCTCCTCAGACCTCGTTCTTGCAGCCTGGACCAGATGCTCTGGATCCTCCCAGCATGCTCAGGGTGGCGACTGTTGTCCCCACATTTACACTGGTGCTTCTGCATCTGGGCGTCATAAACCAGTCCTGGATAGACATGAATTGTAACTAAAATGTGTCACCAGGTGATAGGATTAATGACTAATTTTTATATTTTCCTGAGGAAGGAAGTATTTCTCACCCGTGGTGAAGCGTAGCTGCGTATCTGCCAAAGGACTGGACAGTGACATGGATGGTATAGTGGTGTGTGGATGTGGAGCAGATGGCAGGGAGGTGGAGGCTGGGGAAGACTGGGTCCGGACAAGAGGCTGGTGAGGCCAAATCAGGGCAGGCACAGTTGGGGTGTCCATCTGGAGACCGGTTCTAAGGATCACCTGCCTCTGTGGTTTCCAAGAGGAGAACAGTATATATCAACAGACTAACTGTACTAAATATTCAAAAAACACAGGTTAAATGCCTCTCTGTAGAACACTGCAACAGCTCATTATCATTTCATTACATCAATGTAAAACTGTGTGTCTAGAACAAGCTGATGAAGAAAGCGTTCACGATTTCATCTAGTATAACTAAAGCTACAGCGCCCTCTAATGTCAAAACATCGAACAACCGAGTTCATGTTAAGAAGAATGCATGGTACACCTTTTTTATCAAAAAAAGTTGGTTGTTATTGTCATCACGTTACAAGATAAATTATCGATTCAACTCAAAACTGAATTTTAAGTATTTCATATACTGTAATTGTTCTGCAATTTAGTACCTGACTGAGAGACTGTGAGGGCTCGATCAAGCTCTCCCGTGAGGAGGTGGTGGACTCCGTATCATAAACTGAATCGGAACTGGCAGTGCTCCGTCTCCTGCGATAGCCATCTTCACACACTGAGCCCAGTTCTGAGCCGCACACCGAGCCTGGCCGTGAACCAGATCCTGAACCAATCTCCTCTAGGTCCATGTCCTCCACTGGAATCTGTGTCATATGAGGATTTTCAGGTGAGTATAAATTTTATAGTCTTTACAAGATAATGCTTATTTAACAGTTGAAAAAACATCTTTATATTAAGACAATGTCACCCTTAATACTCAATGTACAAATCCACATAAAGACTGCTTATAATCATAACGACCAAGCACTGTCTGTGCTCGGTGCACTATGCTGAAATAATTGTGTGCAACATACTCCTTGCCTGCTGCCTCTCACCTTGCTCAGGTGTGTGTTCTGCTTGAACCTCTCCTGCACACTCTTGTGGTACTGCTGGGACAGGTGGTGATGGGTGTGTGAGTGATGGCTGACATGCAGAGTAAGGGGTGAATGGCTGTAGGGCGGAGGCTCTGAACGTGTTCGCTCCAGTGGTCTGTGTGAGGGCAAGGTAATAGCACCTTCTCTTCTGGACAAGTAAAGCTGTTTCTGCTGCTGAGGAATAGAACTCAAACCGTGAACTGTTGAGAGGGAGAGAGAGAGAAGGGAACAGATCAATAAATATGAGGGCAGCTGAGGAGAGGAGGCAGGAGAGTAACAGGACATGTTGAGGCTGAGAAAATGAAAAAAGAAGCCCTACAATGATAAACATAAACCAGGGTCTGTAGAACAAAACTAAAAGGCGGAGCAGTATCATGTTACAGTAATGACGGGGTTTAAAGAAAAGAAAAAAAATTGATATGGAAAAGAAATATAACATTTTGGCATTCATTAATAAAAATCTGAAATATTTTTTATTGGAAATAATTATACAAATAGAAATGAATAAATATTTCAGTTTTATTACTTAGGTGAATTTTTTGGTCTGTCTTTGTGCCATCGGTAAACTGCATCATTATCAAATGCCCTGTAGAGGGCACCCTTTTGCTGTTTGTAATATTCAGGCAAACAATGCAGTAGAAGATACAAACATACTGTACCAACTGTATAGTCCTTAGTTTAAAATGAACAGACCCTTTTTGGCAGTTAATAAAGCACATTAAAATGTTGAGACTCGTTAGTTTTGAGGAAAAAAGTCAAAAATCCAGAGAGGCAAATATCAAAGTTTCTTTTACAGCACTGAAAATACCAACACAAATGCAAATATAGTATTGCAAAGATTTTTTTTCCATCAATATTCATATCAAACATTAACCAAAATGTTTATAATCAATATCTAATCACTGCCACGGGCACAGGAACAGAACTGATGACAGCAAAATAGTTAAGCCAATCTCACAACATGTACAACCCGCCAGAAAAAGACTGCTGTCCCATGATCTGTTAAGGTGATGTGACACTGCACTCCTAACAAACTCCTTAGTACCTATTCTTTATTTGATGCTACATCACCAGTCTAAGGTAAGTTCTGGATATGTAAATGGAATATTACATTAACTATCCTCATTAAAACACCCCAGCTTCGAAAGGCCTTTCATCTCAACACAGAATGATTGATACCATTTCCGTCTGCTATGAAGAGGTTACCATGATGGCCCGAGTGTGTCTGCTAACACTTGTCCCTTAGTATCAGGTCTCAGAAATTGCACTGTGGTGAGAACAAGGCTGGGCAATCTGGCCAACAAATAATATCCCCATCCTTTCAATTTTAGTCAATTCACAATTTAAATTGCCAAATTGTTTCTGCTCTGAAGTAGAAAACACATTTCTTCATTTCCATCATTAAAACACAACACTGAAGTTCTTTTTTTGACATTCTGCTAACTTGCAATCATTATTTGATTGATTATGGGAAGGTAACCACACTGTTCTGGTGGCTGGACTGTCTGACTCACAGTACAAAACTTGGGGATTGTTGACTAGGAATGCATGAAATATACTAAACCAATAATTTCAGCACAATAAGAAATTTATATTGAATGAAATTATAGAGTAGTTGATGAGTAAAAGTGATAATACAAACACTTCTATTGACTTAAAGGGAAATTTTCAGCTTTGTATCATCACAATGTGGCTCATTGCTGCAAATGAACTAAATTTGCTTGTGCACAGCGCCCCCACCTATGTATTCCCTAAAGGCCTCTAAAATGATGCCATCTGGAGTTTTCATGTAGCAAGGTCAAGATTTGATGTTTTCCACTTGACCATAGGTATAGGTATTCATGTACCTTATGAGGCACAATTTACTTGAGCTTGATAATTCACATGCCAGCAGGTTCCGGGTGCTCTTTAAAACATCTAAACCTTTGTCCACATTCATCATAATCTCTTTATGCAACCTATAATAATGGTTTACTTTATGTACCTGCAGACCTGTTATAATAATCACCTTCTAAACATGGATATGAGTGTTTTTGATTCCACTGAGACCTAAAAATATTATCTTACAACTATTTTCTTTCACCCATCAGTTAGATCTCTATCCGACTGTTAGCATCACCTTTGCGGTGGGTCAGTGTCAGTCTCAGTGCCCTGCTGACGAGAGCACAACAAGCTATAAACTTCTAATAAACACTGCATGTCTCTGACTTCTGTTGTCCTCTCTTCAGCTGTGTGTGTGTGTGTTTGTCTCTCTTCTCTCCTCTTCCTCCCTCTCTCCCCCTTTACTCAGGCTCCTCTCTGTTGGACCATTGGACACCAAGGACCTATCCCTCTCTTGGTTACTGTGGCCTCATGCAGATTTGTTTCCTCTCAAAAGTGCAACAGCATACACATGTCTACATCCTGTTGCATGCGCAAAACTCTGAATGTTGAGTTCACAATAAAGCTGGTTGTGGATTAGTATTCTTTTTTTATGCTGCACTTGCGAATGCCTGTTTTCTACATTTGTGCATATTGAGAGTTTTATGTTTTAGCTGTACAACAGATTTACACCACTTACGAGAGACAAGCTGGGAATGGAGCAGTCCGGTATGTGGCTCCAGTATAAGCACAGGCTGTAGGTGCTGAGCCAGGGCTGGATTGCTTCCTTCTAGAGGCATGTAAACCTGATGCAGTGCAGATACTGCCAGCGGTCTTGCTACGCGAACATCAGCCTGAAGGGGAGAGGAGAGAAAGTAAGAGAAGCGCTCATCGGGGTTGCAGCCAAACGAAAATAAAGAAAATGGAGGTTGAGGGCTTAACAGGCTGTTTTGCAATGTAGACTAAAAAACATGTTAATAATGTTGTAAAGTAACTAAAGTAGCACATGAGTGATTCACAAGATATGAAAGAAGAGATCAAAAGGGAAGTGAAAGTCTGAAAATACCACGTCGCTATATGTCTTCAAGTATACACACACCATTTACATGCTCAGTTTTAGATAATAATAATAATTAAGATAATATCTATACAAGAATCTATATAAGAATATCTATAAGGATATCCATTAATGCAATTTGTGTTTACTGGAAATCATTAAAATCATCATATAAACTGATGCATTGTACTGGAGAACATGTGAACGGTTTGCTGTGACATGAGACACGACGAGTTTAAACATGGATTGCGAAGGGAAACCTCATGTGTCATTGGTCACCTGAGCAGGAAGTCCAGCAGTGATGTTTGGCATGGAGGTGGGGTTGGGAGGTAGAGTAAAATGAGCCAGACTGCCATCCTTCAGCAGCAACCTATGTGCCTAAATGTAACAAAAATATTAGAGAAAAATTAACATTTTATCATTAAATGTATATAAAATAAAGGTGCATGAAAATTAACATTTCTGTTCCCCTTTAGTGCACTGATGTATAAGCCCCCCCCAGTCAAAAATGTCTCTTTTATTTTCTTTTTATTATTACAGTTGAAAGTTTGAGTGTCACAATTGAGAATGACACTTGTGTAGAATTTGACACTGTTCTGCTGTTTTCATTGCCTAACATACACGTTTTCTCTCCTCAATGAAAATCTGGCAGACTTACGAACGTTTGTGTGACATCACAAACACATACTTATAGTTATGAAAAAAATCCTTTCACGTGATATAAATGTGAAATAGGACTCACCTCATGAGTCAGTGAGCTGCTGTCTGAATGGAGGCTGTCGCTAGGTGAGCTGCACCCTGATGCTGGGGTGCTGCTGCTGTTGGAGGAGGAGTCTGCGTGGCGAAAAGAAGACACCTATATCAACTCATGATTCGTCACTGCCAGAACAAATGTGTTCGTACACAAGGAAGTGTGTCAAAACAGAATGTGGTGATATGAAATGTGTTTTTCTGAAAGCATTAACAAAGAGCAGTGGAAAATAAAGCCCTTAGATCAAGAGCGTGTGAACTAAATGCAGACACTCATACCCAGAGTTTCTGTCCTGTGCTTGATATTGGGAGGGGCACTGATTTTCCGCTGCAGCGGGTTTGGCCTGGTACTGATGAGCTTCTTTATCTTCCACTTCAGAGTAGGCTCTGAGACTGTGCACACACGCAAACACACACGCTTAGCGAATAAGCACATAAACACACATTGATATGGACATACTGTGATTATCCCTCAGATACCATAAAAACGGCCTGTCCTTGGTGCTTTTAAAGTCACAGGTGATAAACTGTTGGATTGTATCTTCTATGTCATCCCATATTATAATGGTGCATTCAATTTCCATGGAAAAAAAATCAATCAATAAATAAAATCATTCTACAGCACGGATGAATCAAGCAAATATCTCAGCCCTGGTCTATACCATAAAAAATGTTCCATGTTTACGTTTGTCAGTCTCTAATAAGCCCATCAAAACAATCAATCAGTGGCTGGTTCAAAGCACATAAAAGGCATCTTTGTGTTGTTGTTAAGCCTACAAAGTACTAGAGAGTGTGTGTAAACTTGCATTAAGGGTTCTGGGACAACAAAAATAAATAATGAAATTTTGAATGGTTGGTATTTGAAAGCACTCCCACTCCTCATAACACAGCTGCTCTGGACTCCCACGAAGTTCATTTTACACATACCTTCATTAGAGTTATGTAACTGCTCTGGTCTTTGTGTCTCGATGTTGTTTTTATGACTGCTTGGTCTCTCTCTGACCCTGCAGGCCCAGTGCTTAATGAGTTTCACCTCATGACGCTGGAAAGGACACTCCTGGGTACATCCATTCTTGATCTCACTTTCTCAGTCTCCACACCAGAATGTGTAACATAATGACAGTTTGCTGACTTACTTACTTTGAATCTAACTCAAATTACAAAGAGTTGCACTGCAAAAGAGCAGACCAGTAATGGAAAATCACCAGTGACCTTCAAGGCTTTAACCTTTGGTTAGGAACCCCCATCACACACACACACGCGCACAGAAACAACAAAGGGTATCTCACCTGTCCTGCGAAGCTCCTTTCGCTGGTCACAGGGCGTAGGCTGAAGCTTTGGGCTCATGTCAGGAGCCGGAAACCTAGGTAGACAAAACACCTTTGTTACTGATTGCTTCTCACCTCAGCCAGCATGAAGACGGATTTTTTTTAATCATTTTTTCACAATTTTTAAAAATGTATCTTAATACTATTTGTATTGTGTTACTTTTAATGACATTTGAAAAGGATGAGGCCTTCTAGAACGCGACAGTTCCCTAACAATAAAAGGCCATAGTCATTTAAAAAAAACCCAACAACTTCATTTTTGCCCCTCTCACCTGTATCCTAGTGTGGGACTGCAGTGGTTGGGAATACCCCTGTCAGGGGTGGGTTGGCTCTTCATAATTATGTGTTCCCGAAGTTTCTGCCTCACAAGAGGACTAGCGACAGCACCTACCAGATAACAAAGTCACTTCATCAGGAAAAAAGACAGTCAATTGGATCCCGTTTAACCATAAAAATGCAGACCTGTAGCCAAAAAGTGAGTCTGATAATATGACTCTCCTCACTTATTCATTTGTTCCATCTGGTAACATAACAATAAAAAGCAGTGTAGCCCTGAAACAAGTGTGTTTATTTGACTTTGGTTGGATATTTGTACAGATTCCTTTGAAACCTGATAATACACACATCACAGTTTTGTTGGAAATCCCCCCCATTTTCAGTTGAATCTGCAGTGTTCTATGACTAAGATTAAGAGCATGACAATAACCAAATGATCTTTCAGGGAACCTGCGAAAACACATTCAGTAAGAAGAACTAGCCCATAATATGCTATACTCACTCTGCTCATCTTTATTCTTTCGAATCAGCTGTTGTAGCTTCTCTCTTTTCTCGTTCGCCATCTCTCTTTGCATGTGTTCAATATTAAACTGAAAAGAAAATAAACAATCATTCTTAAACTACATGAGTAACAGTTGCACATTAAAGACGCAAATATTGCTATTGTCACATTTTCGGATAAACTCCCACTTATGACAGAATATATCCTCTAGATTTCCATAGCAACTGACAATATTGAAATATAAAATATTTCAACGGAGGGGCCGCGCCTATCAGGTGATCCATGATCAGCAGTCGTTAGAATCCCACCCTGCTCCTTCTCTAAAAACAAGCAGGCTGCAGGCTCATGAATGATGTTCTCCTGGTGCACAGGTTTGTCCTTACCTGCAAATGTGGCTGGGAAAACTGGGAGTAATTCTGAGAAGTGAGGGGTCCCAGGAAGAATGGAGGATGAGGGGCCAGCATTGCCGAATCTGCGCCTAGATGTAAGAACCTTTGGGTCACACTTAGGTCCACGAGATGGTCCCCATGTATGGATGATAAAACCTTATTGCTGATGGTCACATTGACTATGGAGAGAGCGAGAAGGAAAAAAAAACCACATAGATTATTGTAGTCTTCTTTCCATCTTATATGTGACTATTTTTTCATGTCCCATCAAACACAGATTGTCAACATAGTTTATTAACCTAAGAAAAGAAAATATCAGAGATGAGAAGTTAATGACACAAAGGGCCCCCCTAGGAAGCTTATTTGTATCAGTCTCTCATGGAAAGAATCAACTGAAGCGTTGTTTACTGTTTGTGCTTTCCATACAACTGATCAAGAGTCCACTTATTTGCCATAAGCGTCTGCCCACATGTGTACTTGTTTTTTGAAGTCTGCATTTTCACCGGTCATATTTCATTTCATTCAAGTCTTCCTGCCTCAAGTGAGCTGGCCATTGTCCAGTACTGCATTCAGAAAATGGAAAACAGAGGGGTGTTTGTGTTGGGATAAGAAGGGCACAAAAGAAGAGTAATAAATAAACAGGGTGGGGAACTGAATTTGAACATTGTGTAATCAAGGGCTTTGGGTCACATACATCAATCTGTCCTCTCCCTTCCTGGTTTTACAAAAATGAAATAAATAAAAAGCTAAATTAAAATGAGCAAGACAATTCTACCTAAAGAAAGACAGATGTCTTTTTGTAGGTGCTGGGGACTGGTAAAATGTTTTTGATCCTTTAATGCAACCCATAGGCCTTGTTTTCGCCTTGCATGCAGAACATAGGCCTGATACTATGACGTATGAAACATAAGACGGGAGATTAACGATAACTGGTACTGAGGAAACATCAGCTTTAAGCTATTTTCTCTTCTCTCAAGTTTTGTGATGCACCGTAACAAGAAGATAAAAAACGTGGGCAAACTTAATGATAACTTGATAATGTTTCCACACGTCAACGTCACTGACACCAGAAACCCATAAACATGATGAAGATGGTTTCAATACTGATACAAAAGTGTAGAAACTATGGAAGGAGACACCTTACCCCCTCTGGGGTAGAGGAACAGATGGAAGAAAAGAAGGAGATGGAAATTTACTGAAAAATTATTCAGCATTACTTATAAATGTTACCATTTTAATTATAATGTTACTGTGACAAAAATACCTGTCACATCACATATTCATTTGATAGGATTCACTAATGGCGAGACAATGAAAAGGCCTAACGAGATTCAGACAGGTAAAGTGAATGCATTTTTAAAGGCTTGATGTTTATGCCTTATTAAAAACATCAGCTTTATCAGAAATGGTGCGTAAAGCTTAAAACAATCTCCAGATGCAGGCTGCACCCTGCTCCAGGGGCCAGACAGTGTCTAGTACAGACCCAGGCAGTGTCCTAACAGCACAACTGCTGGAACATAATTATGTCTGTCAAGGTGTTTCAGGTAGACAGACTTCCTCTGAGCGAGGACACACTCCCACAGTCTTATTACTGAAGATCACGTAAGATTTACACTTAAGAGTAGAATGTGAAAAAGCAAGCAGGGCGTTCACAAGACTGGAATTATTTACAGTACTAGATATTACAGTACAGTTTAAGATAAGTTCTATTCTCCCGCTTCGTCTAATACAGAAGCAACAAAACCGTCTGTTCACAGGGACAACCACTCGCCATTCTTTCTGCATGTGTGAGACAGACAAAGCAGGTATTTAATGAGAAAACAAAGGATGATGAGCCTCCTGTAAAATTATTTAAAGACTTCTCACTCTGAACAGACGCCTGCTTCAATGGAATCCTGTCTTGTCAGTTAACTCAGTAATGCCAAGACATGTCAGACATAACTTAGACTTCAGTATTTGAACCTATCCCACTTCATTAATGCCTGTATGACAGTATGTCACTGTTGCAGTTGACAGGACTTTTTTAGATTTATGATTGTTTTTACAGTTTTTGGGAAAAAAAAAAAAAAGAAAAAAAAAGGTGAAAGGTGAAACAGGATGTATCCATTTATATCACAGCAGTGTTACAAGAATCAAAAGTATTTCAGATTTCAGATGAAATTACTGTTGCTGGGGGGGGCATATATAATCTGCATACACTCACACACATACTGTACACACAAACACACTCAATTACCAACAAAATCAGTTCCTGAGAGAAAGGAAATGATCAGGAAGTGAGTCTTGCTTCTCAGCTGAACAGAAAAAAACAACAACCAAAAAAAAAAAAACCATGAGTGGTATATTTTTACTGTGAAATACCAGAGTGCCACATATGCACTCTTCCAGAAACACATACTGACTTTCATTTACTGTATATTTGGGCAAATTGCAAGACAAGTGACTCCTCAACAGAATCATTTAGCTGGGTTTGTATACTGATACTTAAGCTGTGGCTTTAAGCAGACATTGTGACACATTATACGACACTAAACCAGCTTGGTCACCACGTGATGTACACAAAAACAATGGATAGGGTTTCCTACACCCTGATCCTGAAAACACTTCAAAAGCTAGTGACTACCTCCTATCATCTTACCAAGAGTTCATTACAGGAGGACATGTACAATATGCACCAACTTCAGACCACCAACATCAGAGTAAAAAAAAAGTTGTGCAACTGTAAAGACATTTTCAGCCAAAATGGTTTTCCTTGTTCTTTCATTTAACTCTAAAATCCAAGACAAATATTTTAAAACTGTAAAGAATTGCTATTTATATTTTTAAATAAGGAGAAAAGCATCTAGATAAGATCAGTGTACGTGCTTCCCTGTCTCTCATTTGAGCTTTGTGGGGCTAAAAATAGGCCAGAGACTAACTTCTGGTTTCTGTAATAGCATATTCGTTTCACAAACATCATCCTCTTTCTACGTGCCTTCTGCAACAACACATTGAAGCACTGCCACGCAAACACACACACACACACGCAGACATCCACTCACACAGAAACACTGACTTCCTGTTTCTAAAGTTAGTCTGCACCATATTGTAACATCCTCTCGGTTCATTTAAGTAAGAAGAAGCTGCTATTTTGGTTGAAGGCTCTCACTGGTTCATTTCCACAGTTTGAGATTTACACTTCCTACAGCAGACTTTATATTCACAGCATGGCGCTAAAATGTACTTTGTTTAGAGTTGTACTGGAGTGAACTCTGCGGTGGTTATTGGATAGAGTTATGTCTGGACGTGACACAGAGGCACAAGTGGTAGTTACTATCTGTATACATAAACACAGGCATCAAGCTTGAGGGTTATGCCTGATTAGGTGAGCAACAAAGCAGAAAGAGCAGGAGTTCAGAGACAAGATGTCACGTTGCAGCTGGGACCGTCACAAAACCTGGATTTTACTGCACGACTACGACAAAAAATTTACAATAATAATAGAGCTGCAACTACTGATTATTTCCATCATCATTTATTCTTCCAAGTATTTTTACGATTATTGTTTATAATAAACATTGTCAAAAAACTGTGTAAAATGATCGTCACATTTTTTCAGAGCCCAAAGAGACATCTTCAGATTTCTTCTTTATTCCAACCAATAGTTAAAAACTCTTCATTTACTGTCAGAAGTATGAACCAACACATGTTCAATAATCTTGCTCAAATAAGACTGAAATGATTACTTGATTATCAAAATAGTTCTTGATTAATTAATCAATTAATCATTGCGGCTCTAAAAAATTAACATTATCATGGCAAATACAGAAATTTTGCAAACTTTATAAGGTTTTTGGAAGGTTATTTAAACAATATTTTAAATTTTATATCAAGTTTTACGTCTGTCTCAAGAAAATATGTTGTGCACTTTATAATAACACATTGGTGCAACACAGTGCAGCTTTCATTCCTTGGAGGATCACTGTGACAGATAATGAAAATAACTGGGCAATATTGTATGAAATAACATACTTTCGTCTTTTTGGGGAGAATTAACTTCAAATGGGACTCTCATGCTTTTGCAACCCTACAATAATTTTAAGCATACTAAATATTACTGCACCATATCTCTCTGTCCATCCCTCACCCTTACCTTTAGAGGAATCCACAGCTGTCAGGGACATTCTGTCCCTCTGCTTCCAAGCAGCTGGAGTATCAATCTTCCTCAAGTGTGCATCCATAAGTGTGTTTGCTTATGTGTGTCCATCCATATGTGCCAGTGGTATTAATAGCCCACAGCTGTTTCTGCTGAGTGTACACAACAGGTCTTTGTGTTTGCATAAGTTAGGCCTACTTGTGTGACAGTTGAGGGCGCAAGTACATATGTGCATCAGCGCTGGTGTCTGTTGGTGCCCGTGTATTAATAGCGCCCATTTGTTTCTTTTGGAGGAACACCATGGCTCTTTGTGGAAGCTTCACAATATCTTACCATGATGGTTTATTTTTAGTGTCACCTGTCAGTACACACTTGTGTTATCATGTGTAATCACATATGTCTCATGACAGTGAGGTTCTATGTTGCTGTTCTCGGCATATTAATAGCATCATACCAGTTGTGTGAGGTGTGTGTGTGTGTGTGTGTATAAGGGTATTAATAGCATTCCCAGCTGCCCACAGATGATTCTGTATGTATTCGGTGTGTGTGTGTGAGTGGCTGTCAATAACTTCAGTTTCAGATACTAATAATGAGTTCATTTTCATTTCATCACATTTCCAATTTGGTTCCATAAAAATGTTTTACTGTTAGCTATTGTTATTTTCTCTAATACATTTTATCGATAACTTTAAATATAGAGCTCTAACTAATAATTATTTCATTCATCGATTAATCTGCCAATTACAAAAATTTACTCTATAAACTGTTAAAAACATAATGAAAAATACTCATAAATTTTTTTTCAGGCCCAAAGTGACGTCTTCAAATTGCTTCTTTACTCCAACCAATTGCATAAACCCAAAGACACTTCATTTAATGCACAGTAGCTCTATGTAAACACTATAAATATATTAATTTACTTTGCTTTTATGTTGCAATTTTTTCTGACTAACAATAACAATTTCATTTATTATTGTTTAACAGTTTAAAACTTGTGCTTTTATAAAATTTCAGATAACATAAACAGCAGTTTCCTAGAGCCCTGATTCCTTGCTCTGTCCAACAGCACAAAACACAAAAGTAATCAATTTACTATGAGCCAAGTTGAGGAAAGCAGGGAATCCTGACAATTAAGAAGCTAGAATAACAATTATACAATAATAGGGATTTTTGCTGGAAAATAACTTATTATCGAAATAGCAACATGTTAATTTTATATATCATAACAAATATCAGGAAATTCAAAGAAGCCGTGTAATAAATCTGTCATGCAAAAAAAGAGTGACCTTTATCTCATTACCGGATTATTTGAATGGCAACAAACTCTGGAAAGCACACCACACAGTCCATTTCTTTTTCCACCACGCCTCACGAAAAAACAACTTAGAATTACAATGCCACAACATAAGCCATACATTCCCAAACTTGACAGTCAATAACAGAGCAGGAAAATGTGAAATTCTTTCCTCGACTTTTCTTGTCTCCTCTCAAATCCTGTGTACTGTTTTGTTCTCTCGCTGCCACTTCCTTCAACCAAAAGCTCAGAGGCCAGACAGTTGTAAGACTTCTCTTCTCTGATGTGTCCCCGAGGCGGCGTGGAAAAAAATGAAGGGTCGCCAGCTCACTGTGGAGTTATGTGTATCCGAGAATGTCACAAGCTAGCATGCTCTTTAGTGTGGTTCTCAAACTTGATTTCTCACAACCAAAACAGAGTCACAATTGTTGAAGTGGTTTTATTTTTTTCTCCATTGGGTCATCTGTTTGGGAACAGGACTAAATTTGAACAGCGGGCTGTCATAAGGTTTGCATGAGACCCAAACTCTGACTTGGCCAAGGATGCACACAATATGTGTTCAAACGTTGTCATGATATCTTA